>PVHY01008660.1:10955-60511 GCA_004024945.1 Uropsilus gracilis
ATTTACTAAATTAGAGGGCCATCTCGAAAACTCCCTTGCCTGGAGTCTGAGGACAGCACCCTTTATGAAGGTTAGTTCTCAGAAACACCCCTCCTGTGGGGGCAGAGAGCTACGCCCGCGGATTGCCGTTACCTCATGGGTGCTTCCACCGCATGGGTACTACATCACATGGGTCCCTCATTGAGTCAGCTCCCACAGTCAGGGAGTAGAGGACAGAAAAATGTTCCCTAGAAGGACAGGGATCATGGAAAGGGGATGACAGAAGTAATGGCGCCAGAGCTAAGGGGAAGTACAAGACATACGAGCTAGCATATGGATTACAGGGTTAGCAGCTGGAAAGATTTTGAGATATTTATCATTCTGCATTGTAATTATGTTTTATAGGCCTGTATTTTTATGGCAGAAGGTAAGCAACATGGGCTCAGAGACTTCATCATTGTTTTTTATATCCAAGATTCAACTGATCCAAAAAAAAATCAGCCAAGGAAAGCTTTTTTGGCCAAGTCAGTCCTGGTAGACATATTCTTATTGGACCTGATCTTTACCAAAAACTGGATGCTGGAGAGTCATGATTTTTAAAATATTTCTACTACCATGAATTAGAAATTAGAAGTAGGCAAGTCTCTAAGGAACCAGAGCAAATCACAGGCTGGATATATGTACTAAGTAATCAGCCTTGATCCTCTTGCTTTAGAACTGTTTCTTAACTTTTATGCTATCAGTCTATTTGACAGTTAGATTAAGCCTATAAAGAGTCACAGAATTGAGTGTCAGAAATATATTAAAATAAGATGCAACAAGTATGGGAGAAACTAATAATATTCCAAAAGATTATCAAAATGTAAAAATAATAAAATTAATATAGTTGTCTTTATTAACACAGCACATATGATGTAATGGTTTAGGTTAATAACTGCCATACTTTCAAAGTAATGACAAATATAAACCCTGCTTCAAAATATCTACAAAAAATAAACTGTGACAGAAACACATCTGCCATTACTTGGTTACCAAATTGTAGGTAGTGTGACCATAACTATGATTTGGGAATGTTATATTGAATGAAAAGTCAGAGAAAATTAAGAAGAACCAATTACTTATTTAAACTCACAGACTCACTCGGTTCTTGTTTCTCAGGTTATGGTATCTTGCATTTGATACTCCTTAATTTTTCAGAAGCAAAACAGTGCAAAATGCAGTGAGAATCCCATTTTCACTGCTCTCTAGATGGTCTAGTAAAGCTTTCTTTTTTTTTTTTAATATTGAAAGCATAGAGAATGGGATAAATATAAAATGATTTTCTCATATCTACTTATGGAAGTATTTTATGTATACTCTTCAGGATATCATATGTGTATATATATATATATATAGAGAGAGAGAGAGAGAAAGATCTATGTGTATATATGAATAAGTAGATTTATATATATATAGAGAGAGAGAGAGAGAGTAATAATATATAAACAGAATAGGTTCATTACTGAATATCTAGACTCAGGAACATTAATCATGTAAAAATACAATTTCCCAAAGACAACTTATTTGCTCAAAGTTTGTTTTGACATGTTTGATAACACTTAGCTTTGTAAAGAAGGAAATGCAAATTCCTAAGTTCTCAATGAGTTTCTTTCTTTCTTTCTTTCTTTCTTTCTTTCTTTCTTTCTTTCTTTCTTTCTTTCTTTCTTTCTTTCTTTCTTTCTTTCTTTCTTTCTTTCTTTCTTTCTTTCTTTCTTTTTTTGTTTTACTATGAACAGTACAGTTAACTCCATTTTCTGGATTTGAGAAAATTCTGTGAAGATAAGGCAAGTTTTGGTTCATCAAATAAACTACTTTCATTAACTGTTCTCCAACAAAATAGGAAAGGACATGTAGTAGAGATAAAATTTAAGTTTCTCTGTTCTGGTCACTGTGATAACAAGCATTAAAGGAACAGAGATTGTTTGGACAAATGAAGTATGGAGATTTAAAAGTTTCCTATGGTTATTATAATAAATTATTTCAAAATTCCTGACTCAAAACAATACAAATTATTATCATATGTCTAGACAGCTTATTTCTTTTTTGCATTTTATGCTTTAAATGTTTAAAGAAATATAAAAGATCAAAGATATATGACACACGTCTGTGGTCTTTGCACATATTGTGGGCAGTCATATTTTAAGGATCTATAGGAGTTAATTATGATAGAAAATGTTTTTGGGTCTGTATTTCTTTTCCTATTTATTTACCACAGTGGTGCTGTACGTAGCTGTGAACACCAGACTGTTGAGGGCTGTTCTCATGCCCCAAATCTTAAAAATCTGCAAGTGTTCAATAAAAGATTTTATTTGTTTTCATGTCTGCCTTTTATGTGCATAGCATAATGTGAAATGAAATATTGAACAGAAATATTTGACAGTAGACAAAACAGCAATCCCTGAGAACAACTGCCTTAATGGGTGTCAGAATGTGGGAACTCAGCCTTTTCTGTTAATGACTCTTTGGATGAATCTGTTCACATCTTTGTTGTAAAATTTTAGTTTTTCCACCAGTACAGAATATGCTTAGATATATGCCCTTTATGTCTCCTTTGGCTTACTCTTAGCTGTCTAAACTTGTTTAGATGATAGGTATCAAGTTTTGAACAGTAAAAAATATAGATTTGGCTTCCTTCATGAAATAAATATAGATCTAAGAAAGATGGACAGAACAATGTATAGGACAATGTTTATAGGAATGTTCTGGTTATTTCTAGTTAAATAATAAAGCATCCCAAATATAGTGTCCTTAAACAACTATAACTACTAGCTCCCTAGGGTGACTGGGCTCTGGTAGGTGATATTGCTAAGGGTCCCTCATGGATTTACAGTCAAATGGAGGTTGGGGCTTCAGTCAACTCAAAAGTTTTCTCATTCACAGGTCTGACAGTCAACATTGCCCTTTGGCTAGGATCTCATCAAGGACTGTAGCCCAACTTAATTTGTAGGATGGCAGTGCAGTTGCAAAGACAACAGAGCCAAGACAGAGAATTAGGCAGAAGTCCAGTAAAATTTTTCGGTCTGGTGTCAAAAATCATTTTGTTTCACCTTTGATGCATTCAAGTATGCTGATTGCTAGGTTCAAATCACTAAAATGGCCCATTTTATCACCACATTCAAGGTAGTATCAAAGACTCTGTAGACATGTTTAAAACCAACAAGGAGTGGAGTACATACGCATTTGAGTACATAAAATAATTCTTTATTTTCAGTTCAAATTTTCCATTATACCTTATACTGGGACACTATATAATTCACAAAGAAATAAAGGATTCATGGATGGCTCTTTTACTATGTATAAATAGGGTAATTTTTAGCAAGAGTGAAATTAACTTTGTAATGAAATTCTTTAGTAGAAGGTTGGAAATATATATTACTTATGTCAAGCTTGAGCTGGGATCACATATACTTTCATTAGCAAATGTAGTAACATCTTCCAATCTTGTGAAGCAAGGTTTTGCATGTTTTATAGAACCTCAAATGTTAATCACTAATTAAAACAGCTGCTTTATTTAAACAGCACTCATGAAATGATATGCAAACAAGCTCTGCTTCATGGTTTGGCAGAAGTTAAGTCCAATTTCATCAGAGCATTTACTTGCTTTGCAGACACTCTTGAAAGGAGTCAAGCCCTTTGGCATCCAGATGTGCTTCTGGGTAAGAGCAACAAAGAAGACAGAGTAGTCTCTATACTTTCAGCACAGGATGCCACCACAGGATGGCACCTTAATGGAATAAATAGTGCAGGCAATTGGAAGTAAAAGGTGGTCCTGGGGGTCATGACTATCCTTGTAACCAATACCATCCCCTCTTAGAAGCTGCTCAGATGAAAGCCATAATTTAGACAGTACATCTACATTTCCAATTCCAGAAATCAGAAAAAGTCAGTAGTCTAGCCTCAACTGCACCTTGACTCAGTTAGGAGAGCTAACAAAGGGATAAAGGTGACACTGGGATTCCACTGATTGAAAGCTTTTTGCCCATACCACACCCCAGTTTTTATTTTTGATTTACCACACTTCTTTAAATGTTTTATTTAAAATTTCTGCATTCTCCAAAAGCAATCTACAGATTCAATGAGATCCCAATAAAAATTCCTATGACTTTTTTAAAGAGATAAAGCAAAAATTACTGTAATTCACACAGAACAATAAAAGACCATGAATAGTCAAAGCACTCCTGATCAAAAAAAGAGAGTGGAGGTATTTCACTCAAAACTTCAAATTATATTACAAAGTCATAATAATAAAAACAGCATGGTACTGGAACAAAAACAGATACACATATCAATGGAACAGAACCAAATGTCCAGAAATAAAATCATAAATGTATGGTCTACTAATTTTTGACAAAGGGGCTAAAACCATACAATGGAACAAGGATAGTCTCGTCAATATGGTATTTGGAAACCTGGATCACAATATGCCAATAAATGAATCTAGACCACTCCCTCATACCATGTACAAAAACCAACTCAAAATGGTTAAAAGAGTTGGATTTAGGACCTGAAACCATAAAATACATTTTAGAAAATATGGGAAAAACACTCCAAGACTTAAACTTCAGAAACCGCTTTCAGGACACATCTACAGATGGGGAAAAAATGAAGGAAAACATAAACAGCTGGGACTACATCAAATTGGAAAGCTTCTGGACAGCAAAAGAGACAATAAACAAAAAAAAGTAATGCAACTGAATGGGAAAATATCTTCACCCCCCACACAAGGGATAAGGGCCTGCAAGCAAAAATCCACAAAGAACTCACACAACTTACCAAAAACAAGACAAAAATCAAGTCAAAAAATGGGGAGAAGATCCAATAAGATCCTTCTCCAAAGAGGAAATACAAATGGCCAATAGGCATATGAAAAAAATACTTAACATCACCAAAAATCAGGGAAATGTAAATCAAAACCACAATGAGATACCATCTTATACCAGTAAGAATGGCCCATAAAAAAAATGGGTAACAACAAATGATGGCATGGATGTAGCAAGAAAGGGACACTTCCACACTGTTGGTGGGAATGCAAACTGATCCTAAAACTACAGAAAATGCAATTACCATTAAATTCCGCAATCCCACCTCTAGAAATCTACCCAAAGTTACAAAAATTCTAATCCTAAAAGACACCTGTACCCGGATGTTTATTGCAGCTCTATTTACAATAGTCAGGATATGGAAACAATCTAAATGTTCCCAGATAGATGAATGGTACAGAAAACTGTGGTATTTGTACACAATGGAATATTATTCATCAATCAAAAAAGACAAACTTATGTCATTTGTGGCAACATGGATGGAGCTAGAAGGAATCATGCTAGTGGAAATAAGTCAGAAAGAATAAGAGAAATACTGAATGGTCTCACTTATATGAGGGATATAGGGAAAACAAACAAATAAACAAACAAGAAAAATTTAAAACTGTCAGCAGAACTAAAACCTAGAGCAAGAGAGGAAGAGGGGGGGAAATTGGGGTGGGATGGGCACAAAAGAATGAAATGGTGGTTCACGGGTGATAAGATGGTGGGAGAACCCTGGGATAGACAAAGATGTAAAATCAAAAAAAAAATAATAAATAAATATGAGAAAAAATAAAATTAAAATTTCTACATTCTCCACACACACTAGACTATTATTCATCCATGAGGAAGAAGAAAATATTGTATTAGTGACAACATGGATTGACCTTGTGGGGCTTATGCTAAATTAAATAAGCCAGAAAGAAATAGAAATATATAAACTGTAGGCTCTCATTTGTATGTAGAATCTGAAAAAAAAAAGAAAAATGTCCAAGAAAAAAACAAAACAAAACACTACACGTGAGATTACCAGAGGGAGGGAGAAGGGGCAATTGCAAGAAGGCAGTCAAAAGGTAGAAACTTACAATTAGAAAATTAATAAGCACTGGGGATAACTATAACACTGCTCTATCAGATATCTCAAAGAGAGTAAACCCTCAGAATTTTCATGAGAAGGAAAAAATATCTGTACTTATATGAGGAGATGGATATTAACTAAACTTATGATGATGAGGCAAGGTAAATGAGTTTTCAGAGCCTTTGTCCTTCCTCGTTAGTCTTTATGGCCAGCACCTGTGGCATTGCACGCTCTCCATGATTGTACATGCTTGTGCCCAAGTGGTGTGCTCACATGTGAATGGGCTCACCTGGGCCCTAGGAGGCCAAGCTAAAAGGGCTGTGTCACCTGGGCTGGCATGGGGGCTAAGAGGTCAACACGAGGAGAGAATGCCATAGAGCCTGAAAAAGAGTGTGAAGATTCCTCAGGGACTCTTGAGAGAGTCCCTGGCTGCCTAGCCTGTCTGCTTGACATAAAATTGGCTTAGCCTCCCTGCCTGGTGGGCCTGTGTACCTGGTTTCCTGAGAGAGCATTGAAACCTGTAAAATCCACCATCCAGGGCTCAGACGTTCTTCTCTAGCTGTTAGAACCAATACAGAACCTACTATTAAAGGGATGCTTGCAGTACAACCGGCTTCACGAATAGGATGGTTTCATGCAGACAGAGAAACATGCCAAGTGGCATAGGTGACAGGGCAGTTCAACACAGACTGATGATCATATCACAGTATATGTTAGTCACATCATTTTGTTGTACACCTTAAACTTACACAGTGTTGTGTTTTATATAGTTCAATAAAGGGGGGGAACAAAACCCTCACTAACCTGTGTGGTCCTTGGCCAGCACTACAACCGATCTGCTCTGACAGCAAGAGCTGTTTGGTTCCTGGGGCACCAGTTCCAGCAGCAGGGGACTGAAGCAAACAGAGGTGGAGGCCAGAGTTACTGGGGTGCACATCCTGGCCACATGCCAGCTGTGTTTCATCTGTCCTGGCAGTGGGCTGTCGCCAACTCACAGCAGCTTGCTGCTACCCAGGGCTAGCCCACTGGTAGCTGTGCGGGTCCCAGCTGGCAGTGTGCATCCTGGGGGTACCAGGTCTCATGGGGGGGCATGTGCACAGCCATGATACATGTGACAAGAGATAGGCTGGTCAGGCCTAGGAGCACAGGTGAAGGAGCTGGCTGCAGGTGTGCCCGGTACTGCAGGCCAGAAATTCCAGGAAGGATATACGTGCATACAAGCAACTAGGGGTGCAAGCGGAGGGGTCTGCCTGTCAGTGTGCACTGTTGTGGTTTCGGTCCCCAGACCCGAGAAGGGCTTGTGCACTCTATTCGTGTGTAAGAAATGCAGAGGAGGAAGTTCAGACTGAGAATGCGCTGAACGTGCATGGGGCGGGGGAACTTGATGCTGCTGTTCATTGGTCAGGAGATTTATCTCCATCAACAGGTTATCAAGCTCTAACGAACATCAGCCGGTCCTTTCCCCTGTGTACTGTTTTGCGAGTGCACAGTTGTGCGAGTCTATTTTATATCATCTGAACCCATTTTAGAAGGAAATATTTTCACAGTTTCCATGACAAGGACCAAGCTGGAATACACAGATGGAATGTGAGCCCCACATGTGCATATGTTGACCCGTGTCAACTGTAAAGAAGTAGGCTGTGTTTTGCACTCACACCAAGGCCTGAGCTCTGGCTGGCGGCAGGTGAGTGATGGACCCCGGGGGCTCTAGTGGAGGGGGCTCAGGGACCAGGTGGTGTCAATCGACACAAATACCTATGGGGTGCAAACTGGTGAATTCTGCAGGGTGTTCATGGTGGTTGTGCTGGCCCTTGGCATGTTCAGTGGAAAAACTGCTGAGGCTGGGGTTGGACACAGAGACAGAACCCAGGAAATAGCTGTGACCTTCTGCTGTGTGTCTGGTATTAGCTCTACTCTCATTCCTAGCTGTTTCTATATAGCTCAGGTGGGGTGAAACCTAAGTGAGTCCTGTGCTTGGTGTTCCAAAGGGTTTGGAAAGTGGATCACACACCTGGCTCTCCCTTCTCTCTGAGAAGTTCCCTCTTGGCACTGAGAAGTTGAATCCATAGGGATGAGATGATTCAGGAAAATTGAAGCTTTTCTCCTTTATGTTGTTCTCATGTTGTTGTTGCTTTTTTCTGCGTGGAATCCTGAGCTCTCCCAGAGCTGTTTTTGTTCATGTGTAACCTATCTAATTGTTGATCTTTTTGGCAGATGGAGGTTGGGGTCTCCTACTTTATCTTCATGATGACATTCTCCCTATTTAGGTTTTTGCACAACTTATTTATTTTCAGCCTTAAGTATATAAAAGTCTATAGATTTTCTTAAACATAATGCTTTTTTTCTTCTACAAATTTTAAAATTTGTGTGGAAGAGGAACCATCAGAAAATCCCTCCCCACACACAGATGAAACAGCACTGAAAAAATAGGTAGCTGCCACACCAGATTTTGAAATCTTACAAGGTTAATAGAAACCATCATCTCACCATATTTAAAAATAAAACTAATGTGTTCTATTGATTTGAAAATTGGAACAAAATATATTTTGACTTTATAGTTCTTATCTATAAAAAAGGGAAAGGAATTTTAGGCACATTAAAACATGCCATGAGGGAAGTAATGCATGAAAGTTGCTTCATAATAATGACCATAGCTATCAACAACCATTGAAAGTTTGAGGTAGCATTGTTTGTAACACTCAGTAATACACTATGCTATTGTGTTATAGTGCATTGTTTACATGAAATAATTAAATTTGTCATTTAGGTGATATA
The DNA here is from genome assembly GCA_004024945.1 of Uropsilus gracilis. NCBI lineage: Eukaryota > Metazoa > Chordata > Mammalia > Eulipotyphla > Talpidae > Uropsilus > Uropsilus gracilis. Next base: position 19,629 of record PVHY01008660.1, read on the forward strand.
TTAGGCTCTGAAACACATTTAAAGAATCGAGGATAGAAAAAGGAGAGGCTAGAGATATAGAAGGGGTGTTTTTGTAGGTGGTCAGACATTGCCATGAGAAAACAAAGGGTAAATCTTTAGGTCTCATGTGAAAATGAAAGTTGTGACTAAAAACTGCATAAAATGGCAAATTTAACATAGGTATACTTCTGTTGAAATAAATGATTGGATGAAATTCAAAGATTTATAAATGTTGTTTCACATAATTTTATTGGATCACTATATGGGAAAAAGGATCTTCTAAACTGGGGTTTGTTCATCAGTGAGTTCTTGGTTTTTATTGTTCTATCTGAATGGATCAGGACCCCTAAATCAAGAACAACATAAAAATTAATATTGGAATTTTGATAACCCCTGCATTACTGGTAAAAGCAAACAAAAATATCTCGAGAGGCTCTGGTACAATTTAGGCAGCCCACCGTGGGGTGAGGGAAGTCTAAATAAATGAACTGAAAATAAAGCTACAAAACACATAGGGAAGCAGTTATCAAAAGGAAGAATCATGAACCCAATTGTCAGAAATGGTTGACCCCATATAACATGAGAAAATAGTATACACATGTGAACTAAACTCTAAAGGAGCCCATTTTAAAAATGGATGAAGGGGCCTGCAGCAGGAGGTGTGGCCTGATAGCTTGGATCTGCAGCACTGGAACCGGGGCAGACTATTCAGAAGGACATATTTTCAGTCATTGAACAAACAGCTCTGTCTTACACTTCAAGCTATTTTCGTTTTGCACGGTGGGTTGGTCCTGACTCCCCTGTATAATCTTGTCCTCAAGTTAATTTGATCTTTGGTTCTCCAGTGCCCCTTCCCATTAGTTTTTAGACTTAAACACTTTTGCCCACTTCTAGGTCAACTCCAACTGCAGCCACTCAGAAAGATGCATTGTTTCCAGTGGAATCTCTAGAGAAATTCAAACTAATGGATTGCAAAGTCCAAACCATGACCTGGTATAAATGCAATATGTGAACACAATTTGAGACTGTCCGTTTATCACTACTCTGTCTCTATGGATGATGTTGTAAACAAGTTTAGAAACAGAGGCTAGAACTCATGGTTTGTTACCACAGAACTACCCTAAGACTTTTTATATCAAGATATATTGAGAAATCTACATTAATTATAAACCTCAGTGCACAGAATAGTGTGTTTTCTTCACAGAATGTGACAGATAATCAGATCCAAACTACAGATTTATTAAGGAATTTGGGAAACATTTTGTCAAGTAATCTGCCTGTTCACACACTGGATAATCATAATCTTTTTATCTGACACAAATATTGGGCCTGACACCTCGTTCCCATATGGCCCAACTCAGATCCTGCAATCAGTTTTGATATTGAAGAGTTCTTTTAAGCCTCCAGTATCCAGGCTCAAACATAAGTAAGTTTGGCACCATGACCTTAGGGCCAGTCTTAGAATTGCTGGACATGGAGTCCCAAAGTGACTTCTTATTTGCAGATACCTCTACCTAGTCCTGTATTTGTAGGGGAAATTCTAACTTCTTAGGCCTTTAAATGTTTGACACACAAAGGGAGATTTAAACTTTTTAAGGCATCTCCCTGTGGGAGGCATTCTGAAACACCCTAGTTTCTTCGTGAATGTTGATTCATCTTACACAAAGACCCAAGCTGAAGGAATATCTACTACTGAAAACATACCATGCTTTCAAAAGCAAAGTTCAGGTGAACAGTACAGAAACACCAACTATGAATTCTGGCTTTGAACCCCTGGACAGCTTGTTTGTTACCAGAAATAAGGCTAAAAGCAATGAATGAGTTTCTCCTGGGGGGTCTGACCTGGAACATGAGGGAAACTCATTTAGTTCTGTAGAAACCTGGGTATGTGCACACTGCTCACAGTTTCTACTTTCCAAAAGTGGAGTTCACAATTTCCTTTTGGGTTTTGTATTGAATGTAGTTGATGATGCAGTTGCTTCAATTCATTGAGATTCTTTGCCTTTTGTACTTGTAAACATGACATAAATGTTTTAATATGAGTTTACAAAGTGTAAAGTGTTGTTCTAAAAATAATTGCTTTTATATGATCTACATTTGCCCTTTCATAGCTAGCTGTCTCATCTTAAAAATGATTTCACACCTTTAAAACTCGTCTAACCATTTAGCTGAAGCCAAGCTTATCAAGTATGAGGATGCAAACCTTTCAGATCGTAAAAACATTTTAGTTGAAGTATGACATACTTAAATTGTTCCTAAAATATTTTTGAGAGTGTTTGTTAAAAATGTCTATGTCCCCAAAACCAAAAAAAGACAACACTGAAAAAGAAAACTACAGACCAGTTCCCCTAATGAATGCAGATGCAAAAATCCTCAATTAAATCTTAAGAAACTGAACCCAACAATTCATCGGAAAGATTATACACCATGACCAAATGGAGTTTATTCCTGGGACACAAGGTTGGCTCAACAATCCAAAAATCAATGAATGTAATTCAGCACATTAAAAAAAAAAAAAAAGAAAATGAAAACCATACCATCATATCAATCATATCAGTAGAGGCTGAGAAAGCATTTGATTTTGTTTAACGGCCATTTATGATGAAATCCTGTGAAAAACTTGGGTTAAAAGTAACATATCTTATCACAATAAAAGCCATATATGACAAGCAACAGTTAACTTCATTCTCAGTTGTGAAAAACTGGGAGTTTTTCCATTAAGAGCTAGAACAAGACAAGGATATTCACTCTTACCACTGCTTTTCAATATAATATTGGAGATCTTAGAGCAATCAGACAAGAGAAAAGCATGAAAGGAATCTAAACAGGGAAAGAAGAGTTAAGGTTATCATTATTTACATATGATATGTAAACATATAGAGAAAACCCTAAAAAAATCCATGGAAAAACTAAGATTAAAAAAAAAAAGTTCAATAAAGTAGCACAAAAATCATATTTCCTATATGCAAACATTCAGTCAGAAGTGGTATAAATTAAGAAACCCATTCTATTTACAACTGTATCAGAAAAAGTTGAATACCTGGGCATAAACCTAAAAAAAGAAGTGGAAGACCTATACATTAAAAATTATGGAAAACTAAGAAATATTATTAAAAGTTTTATACTTTTATATGATGCTAAATGTTTTATAGTTTGTTAAAACACTGCTGGTTTGCAAACTAGTCCAGCCACTATGGAAAGCTGTGTGGAGGTCTCTCAAAACACTGAAAATGGATTTATCATAAAACCAGTGATTGCACACCTAGGAATCTACCCAAAGGACATGAAAATACTAATCTGAAAGGCAACCTACACACCTATGTTTATTGTAGCACTATTTACAATAGCCAAAATATGAAAGCAACCTAAATATCCCCAAGGATATGAATGAGTCAAAAAATGTGGTATACATACACAATGGAATACTACTCAGCAACCAAAAAGGATAAACTGTGGCTGTCATTTGCAGCAGCATGGGTGGAAATGAAAGGGATTATTCTAAACAAAGTCAGAAGTCAGCATCTAATTCAGTGTAGAATTGGAAAGCATCTTGAGAAAACATAGCCCTGAAAGCAAATGATAGTACGGTGCCACTATGTGGCCAGTAAAATTTCCAAGTTCTAAGTATCAAAAAAATTTCCACCTTGCTATTTTACATCCAAGGGGATGTAGATTCTAGCTAACAAGCACCTTAATGCAGAGGTGATTTCTTATTTAAAATATAATATTGCTTGCATTTCTTTTACAAATCAGTTATTTGGGATATTTAAGAAAAGAAGCATCATTTTTACCAATGTCTTCAAAAATAAAACCATCAGTTTTCTGTTATGCAAGATTTCTTTCTGGATTTGTGTGGATTTCCCTGGAGTCATAGCTCATGAACATTTCATGGGTTGGAAAATGTACACTTAAGAATGTCCTTGACTTTCACTTTTAGACTAACATTAGACAATGAATATTTTCATGGAAATGGGGACAGTGTATAACAGTACTCTATTTGAACTTGTGCACTTCCATTTTTGCTTACTATGAAATGACTAGTGATTCTTTTATCTTTTCTAAAATTAATAAACACTGTTAGAGTTGCTAAATTTCCTATTTAAACATTTCACTTTATTTAAATTTCCTATTCTAAAGGTTTTCATTTCAATCTATTGATACATGAAAAAAGATTAGACATTTGCTCTCTGTATTTCTTTTAATAAATCACATTTTGGGCAAACAAATTTTTTTCTCTTGATTTGCTCTAACGAGATGGCCATAACTCTAATAATTTTCTCAGAATGAAAGTAATCAATGAACAAAGATGATAAAATGTACTTGCAGTCCATTTTTGCCAAGAGAAAATTATATTTTAAAATTAATTTTGTACTTGACTAGTATGGAATGAAAATAGCAATATACCGACAGCCTTTGAGAGTAACTATTTCTCCTGCAAGGCAGCTGAGAATTTTGGGACTTTGGTTAGAAACAATATAGATTTTAGCTGCCATTGATTGTCAATGCATGTTAATATGTAACGTAAAATTAAAATATGATTATGAATATAGCAGCATATAACATGCTAGTATATATATGATTAATATGGATAATGTAATTTTGTGATTAATTTATTGTATGTATATATAACACAATAGATGCAGACAAACACTGAACTTACAACAGTTAATATTCTTGCAGGAGTAATTGGCTTTCTTAACATAAGGACTTCAGTGAATTTGAAAACAAAATTGACATCTTTAACATTTCAGGTGTTAAATGTTACATGTTTTTGTAGTAGTGAATTAAATTAGAGCCCGTTAGTCTCAGTGTCATGATACTTGCCTGGTTGATATTTTTTGTAGCATTTTGAAGAATTTCTTTACATGAAATTACTCCTTAGGGTACATTTCTCTAATTGTTGTTTATTGATTACTTACATACATTGGCAAGAAGTGAAAAGAAGAGTACAATATTGAAATTTGTGTTATTTTTTTATACTATACTTGACATTACTGTTGAGGAGCTTTTTAAAACTATGCTTTGATTTCACTACAATTATGAAATTGGTAACCTTCAGAGAAAAAAGTGGTATTGCTTGAAAGGAAGACCAGTAGAGAAAAGTGAAAGAAGGAATATGTTGCCCACCCAGCTCCAGGAGCTGAAGTAATAGCAAAGTTTTCCATTTAAGTAACAGGGTAACAAGAAAGTCTTCAACAGAGCAAGGATACCTTTTTATGATTATGTTGTTGAGCTATTGCATCTTCAGCTGTTTAGCAATGTGCCCTGCTCCTTGTGGCTACTCCCATGTTTAAAGGAATGGGATGTCATTCAATAATCAGACACATACAGATAGTCCACAAGAAGAATTATATACTTAAAGAAAACTGGACAGTGAACAACGTGCCAACAGCTTAACTGAGCTTAACATATATGCTTATTTCTGAGAATTTCAAGAGGGTGAATAACTGTTATTTAATGGAGGAAGAGAGTTTCCTTGCTTAGTGTGGAACCAGTTAATACAAAATATGAAGAACTATTGTAAAGAAAACAACTTTGAGTTTATGGATCTATCTATCTATCTATCTATCTATCTATCTATCTATCTATCTATCTATCTATCTATCTATCTATCTATCTATCTATCTATCTATCTATCTATCTATCTATCTATCTATCTATCTATCTATCTATCTATCTATCTATCTATCTATCTATCAATCTATCTATCAATCTATCTATCTATCTATCTACATACACACAATTTGTAAGTATGTATAAGTTTAAGTATATTTGCAGGAGAAAATGCATATACTCACTCTTCAGAGATTATACATCTTGTGAGTGATCTGGCAGTAAGATTTGAAGCCAGTTTCTTCTTTAATAAAAACAATAAGAAACCATTTAACTGTTCTTGTCTTCATTTCTCAGTTGGGTGAAACCAGCACCTTAAATTATTTATGTGCTATATTCAAATATATAATTTGCATAAGAACAAGGAGAAAAACAAATGCCTGAGCAGGAAAAAAGTAACCTCTCCTAAGTCACTATGATGAATATAAATTTGGATAGTGGAATGGGGAGGTCGATGCTATGAAGGCTTTCTATCATAGGTGCTGAAGGAACTTTGGAGTGATAGTTCAATTAGAACATTGTGTAATAAAGATCAGATCAAGGGACAGACATCTCTGATTGTCATCCTAAAGTACTGTAAATCAATTATTCGTTCATCCATTTAGTTATTCATTCATTCATGGAATTAATGTTGGTGGGAGTTATAAATTGCATTTGAGAAAAAAAATTAACATTTTCTTTTTGCAGCGATGGGAGATTTTAAAAATTAGACAAATTGAAATTCAGGCATTTTTGAAAAAGATCAATCATGTAATTATCACAGTCAACTCTAGGGGCAATATAAGCAGGAGGCGATTCTTGATACTATGAGATGAACTGTTCTAGGAAAGTAGGAACTATGAAGAGATATGCAGGCTGTCATTAGGTAGATGCATTTAGAGAAACGAGTCCAGCAATAAAACAATCATGTTTGCTAAGGGAAAATGTTATTTGGAGCTTTCAAAAATTCCTTTCAGTGTACATATTTCAGTAATTTTTAGTTTTTCTGATATTTGTTTTCCTCTTCTAAGAAATATATATATATTATATATAAATTATCTGACTTAAATAATTTTATACTTATTTTCAAATACAGGGCACAATTGTAGCATGTTAAATTTCATAACACATAATTTTACTCTTTCATATGAAATGCACATGTTGAAGTTATATTTGAGTGTGAAGCTTATGTTATATTCCCTGTATTTGTCTTGTTTGATGCAACTGAATACAAGCAAATATGCTGAAAATATACGCATGGATTTGGTTAAAGGTAAATTATTTAATTAAGATTAATTATGTGCAAAAAATACATATTTGAAATAACATCCCCAATAGGTATAACATTTTACTCAGCAAAATGCAGAGAAAGTAATAATTTTCAAATTAACAGGTCATTAATCTTGACCTTATGAGGGACCAAACTAATTCATTTCACAGATAGCTGAGCCTAATATATAAAACCTAATAAAGTTGAAAAAATTTTAATGTAATTGATCTCATTTTAAATTTGGGTCAAGTTTATAATGTAATGAGAGAGCCAGCAAGGAGAATATTAACTTCATAAAACCTAACAGCAGGAAATTTTTCTTTGCTTGGAGTCAGTAAAATACAAATAGACAAAGTTTAGCACCGTCACACAAGCACTTATTGTCCCTCTGACCTGGGACAAGTCACTGAACTGTATACCTTAGTTTTCCATTTTGGGATATGTATTCTTTAATGCATATCATGTGATGATATATTAAATATATTTAAACCGGTGCCTGGCACGTGATAAATGCTAAAGAAATATTTATATTGTTGCTGCTCTTGCTATTATTCATTTGTCAGAATAAAAATAAATGAGCTAAACAAATAAGAAAGGAAACTGTGCTCTATATGATTTAGCACACACTTCAAAACTCTGACCTTGGAATGAGATATGAGCTATATACTTTGAAATAATTTTCTTACCTTTCCCAAACTTCCGTCTCACAGGACAATTTTCCCTCAGTATTAGTGGTTGAGTTGACATAGAATATTCCAAAAATAGGTGTAAATATTTATCTTAAGTAAAATAAACAGATATAATAAATACTTGTCCGGGATACTAATGCTCCAGTAAATAGAGATTACTAAATTTTTAATAGCTAGTGCAAGTACCAAACTTTATTTTCTTCTTGTCATGCACATCATGATAAATGGCCATGAGTAGATACTGGTTAATGGGTGTGATATCAGTGTTGCCAACTGTCCTGCTACCAATCTGTTACTCGACAAGCAGCCTTCAGTGAATCTTAAAACATCTATCTTTCCTTTGAATTACGACACTGTTGACTTCAGAGAAAAGCAAGTTGCTTATATGATTGAAGTAATGCTGTGAACTAACATAATATAGAAAGAGCCTTAACAAGGAAACTTAAAGCATGAGACATTATCCATGAGCTTAGGTAGAGTCAGCATGAAGATATTAAAAGTGTAAATGGAGAATGGGGGTGGAAGAAGCAAGGATAAAGGTCCTAAAAAGGAAACTGTAAACTTCAAATTGTTAATTTAACATTTTCCTGAAGCCCTGGTCTGTATTTTGAATATAATATGATGTATAATATTTATGACAATATCATATATTAGCTTCATCTGCATCATGTGTAGAAATCTCTTCAGCTTATTCATTAAATGTGACAATCAATATAGGTCATCCATTCAACAAATGTTTATTGAGTGCTTGTTCTGTACTAGAAAAGCTATCAGCAATTCTCATAAGCCCTTGATATAAAAATTTGGAGAATGGAAGCACATATACTAGACCACATTTGAAGCAAATTAAAACCTTACCGACAAAATTAAGTCATGACTTAAAATACGTTAAAAAATCTTCCAAAACCATTCACACTCAGTATATGAAGCTCTTGTATGTGCATATGAAATATAACTTTTTAAAACATGTCCCTCTGTCACCATTATGAATATGCTTATGAATGAATATGCTTGATGGTGTTCTATAGGTATTTTAGGCTCTATTCATTTATTTCCTCCATCCCTTTCTGTTCCTCTTGCCTAATTTTTTAGTGAATCTATCTTCACATTTACCATTTCTGTTCTCTGCCTTCCGTTCCCCCACCCCCACCAATTGACTGATGAAACCCTCTAGTGATTTCCCTTTTTCAGTTACTGTACATTTTTACATCTGGAATTTCTATTTGATTCCATTTATTATTCTCTATCCTAGTTTTTATTAGGTTTTGTTTTTTCCCATAATGCCCTTTACTTATATTTAAGGCATCATAAAATTCTTTTTCTTCTAAGTCCAAAGCTGGTATTTCCTTATTTTTTTTTCTCTGTGAATGAGCCAAGACTTTCCTATTTCTTTGTATACTTCATATGTTTTGCTTGAAAGCTGAGCATTTTGAATAAAAATAATGTAGCAATTCTGGAAGTTGAATTCCATTCCCTCTTCACAGTCTGTTGGTACATTTTGTGGGTTGCTGTCATTGGTTTTAGTGACTTCTCTACCCTGTTGGTAAAGTTTGTGTTCTTCTCATAGGCAGCTACTGAAGTCTGCTTTCCATTGACTTGATAGCAAACTTTTTTTTTTTTTTTTTTTTTTTGAGATTAGGTCTCTCAGCTTCCCAGGTAGCTGGGATTATAGGTGTGTGACACCCCACCCAGATAGTTTTTGGAACTAGGTCTTGCTGTGTTGCCCAAAGCAGGACTCGAACCAGGATCCCTGGTCCCTGCTGTGGTTTCCTAGGCTGCCACTTTACAGGCATGCACCACCATGCCCTGATAGCAAACTTCTATGTTGGCAGTTTCTATTTTTTAATATTTACTTTTATTTTAATGTTGGTGAACACTAGAGTTGATACCCTTTTTTCTTGGTCTTGGCATGGGTTTGACGTTTTTTCCTTCCTAATTTTCTTTCTTAAAAAAAAAAATAATGATTTTTCTTACATCATCGTAGTCCCCATAAATACCCCTGACACAGGGAAATATGATGATGGTTCATGGGTGATATGGTGGTAGGAGAAGGTGGGAGAACTATTTTAGCAGTTTTTATAAATACCTGGGTCTAAGGAAAGGGAAATCAAAATATAGCCTCTCATCCTTTACAGAATGGTTTCGTGTTGGATATTCCTTCACCTTTTAGCCTGATCATTTATAACACTGTGTTGGCCTCTGCTTCCTATTTGAGCAGAGCCTGAAGGTCAGCGTGGATTGAAAATTCAGTCATCTGAAATCTCTTAGGAGTATGTATCTGCTACTGGGCATGGCATGGCCTGCAGTTCCAGGCTTAAGCAGGAGCTTTTAAAAACATTATTCCCTCATATACCTCCATTCTCACTCTCTTCTTCTGAAGGTTTTGGTATGCCCACTGTTTGTCTAAATACCTCTCTTCCCCAGATAGTTGCCACTGATATTTTTACTTTAAAATCCCTTTAGCAAAGTTGCCACTGATATTTTTACTTTTAAATCCCTTTAGCAAAGTCCACCTAGTCCCAGAAAGACATCCATTCCGGTGAAAGAAATAGAAAATTAGAGCTGGTTCTTGTGAGAACCATCAGACGGGTCAGAGAACACCACCAGGATTATTGGAGAATAAAATTCATAGCACTCCCTTTGGCCGTATCAAGCTGCAGAGGATGTGTGGGCTGGCAAGTTCATGGCTTCTCTGCTTTAGAGAGTGGGGGATGGTAGGCAGACCTTTTTAAAAGCCACAAAGCTCTCTTACCACATTGCAGCCACCTTTTTCCTTACTGAGATTTCCCCTGGTTATTTTATTTTATTTTTTACTTGATGCCAGAGTTCTGCAAAGTTGATCCTGAATGTTGTTGCTATTATTTATTGTTTTGGGGAGGAATGGAATCCTCGTAATAACACATTTCCCTCCATTCCTGAAGGTTATTTTTACTGAATTTGGAATTATAGATTGGGTTTATTTTTGATTAATTTCTTTTAAATTTTAAAGATGTCATTCTATTTTCTTCAGGTGTTGAGATTTTTTTTTTGGAGAAGTGAAAAATATAGTTCTAATTGTTGTTCAACTGTGTATAATGTGTTTTCCTTGGGTTGCTTTTGAGACTTTCTCAAATCTGAAATTGAAAACCATCCGTTTTGATTATGTTTTATTTGTATCCTATTTAGTTTTCTGAGTTTCTTGATTTTCATTTTTTGTCAAATTGTGGTATTTTTTTCCTAATACTGTTTTTTTTTCCCTAATACTTCTATGTCCTAATCTTTTTCTTTTATACTAATGAACCAGAATTACATGAAATTGCATCTTTTGCTATATAACATGGTCCCAAAGGTTGGTTCACTTTTCTGGAAAATTTTTATTGATTTTGAGCAATTATAGGTTCATAGTAAAATCAAGGGGAAATAGTTATTTCCCATACTTCTCCTACCTCCACCTATGAATAACCTTTCTCATTATCAACACTCCCCAATGGACCGGCATACTTGTTATAATTGCCAAACCTATATTGACTCATCATAATCACTAATGCCCATCGTTTCCATTTAAGTTTACTCTTGGTGTTGTAAATTCTGTGGGTTTGGATACTTGTATAGATGGCATGCATCCATCATGAATAGTGTCATATAGAGTATTTGTATGGTCCTAAATAGCCGACGTGCTCTGTTTATTCATACCCTGCTCCTCAACCTCTGACATCTTTTTACTGTTCCCATATATATATATATTTTTTTTCTTTTTCTTTTCAGGAATGCCATTTAGTTGGAATCATGTGGTGCATAGCTTTTCAGATTGGCTTCTTTCCTTTACTAATATGTATTTAAGACTTCTCTATTCTTTCGCTGGTCTGATATCTCATTTCTTTTTATTACTGAGTAATACTCCATTGTCTGGGTGTATCATGATATATTTATCCCTTCATGTACTGAAGGATAGCTTGATCACGGGTTTTGATAATTATGAATATCACTACCATAACATACATAAATACATAAATAAACATGTGCAAATTTTTCTGTGAATATTTTCAACTTCTTTGGGTAAATACCAAAGGATGTGCTTGCTGTATCATTTAGTGAAAATATGTTTAGGTTTAGAAGAAACGATCAAACTGTTGTGACTATACTACTTTTATACTAATCCTCAATAAATCCAAATCCAAATTCCTTTTGCCTCACATCATTGCAAGTTTTTGGTGGTATTGGTGTTCCTGATTTTAACCATTTTAATAGATGTGTGATGGCATATCATTATTGCTTTAATTTTCATCTTTTCATTTGCATTCGAAAGAGGAGCATCTTTTCATACATGTATTTGCCATATGTATACAAGTTTATTGATGTGTCTATTTTCCTTTTTTTAACTGGATTCTTCATTTTCTTTCCACTGAGTTTTAAACATTCATTGTATGTTTTAGATTACACTCATGTGTTATTTATGGCTTTTGTATTTTTTTCTTAGTTGTGGCTTTTATTTCATTCTCTTGGCATTGTCTTTTAGAGGAAAGTTTTTAATTTTAATGAAGTACAGCTTATTTATTTATTTTTTCATATATTGTGCCTTTGGTGTCATAGGTCTAAAAAGTTACTGTCAAAATAAAATAAAGGTGTTTCATGTTTTCTCCTGTTCTCTCCTAGGAGTTTTACAGGTGTACATTTTAATTTTAGGTTTATGATTCATTTTGAGTTTATTTTTGTGAAGGTACTGAATTTTTGTCTAGATTCATTTTCTACTTGTGGATGTCTGCTATTTCAGCATAATTTGTTGAATATACTACTTTGCTCATTGCATTGCCTTTCCTCCTTTGTCAAAGATTAGTTGATACTATTTAGATAGGTCTTATTTATGGGCTTGCTGTCATAAATCCCTCTCCTTAAAAATTGTGAGGGATATAAGGAGAAACTAAAAAAGGACAAGGAAAAATTAAAAATAACAGACAACAGAAATAAATCATACAGGAATGTAGGGGGAAGGAGGGGGAAATCAGGGGAGGGATGAGCACAAGTGGTCAAAATGATGGTTTTGTGGGTGAAAAGGTGCTGGGAGAACCCTGGGGCATACAATGATGTTTATATAGTTAATAAAAAATAAAATAAAAAGATAAAGTTTAAAACTGACCAAAAAAACCTGTGTTGACCATCTGAATCCTTTGCCTCTTCATATAAATTTTAGAGTCATTTCCTTGATATCCACAACATAGCTTTCTTTCTGGGAATTTTGTTGTGGTTTGTATTGAATCTGTTTATCAAGTGTAGAACTTAGTTGTTGTTTAAACATTCCTTTATCTTTGTTCTTCATATTTCTTACTTTCTATTTTCCTGTTTTCAGTTTAAGTGTTTCTACCCATTGTTATCCCTTCTTCTGTTAAGGTCATCCAATAAATAATTTTATTTCACATATTTTAGTTCTAGAATTTAGATTTGATTATTTTGATCTAGGATTTATTTTTAGAATTTAGAGTCTTCCTAACACTTCATTCTCAATGTCCATATATTGCCGTGTATCTTTGAAGAGTCTAGTATTTGGTCCACTGTTTTCAATATCTTGATGTCAAGAAGTTAGCTGTTGATTCTCTTTCTCCAAAATGGGTATAGTTTACTTCATTGTTTTTTTGAGGATTACATGTAATTTTAGTGTCTGAATATTATGAATGTTGTGCTCTGTAGATCCTGGGCTATGATATACACCTCTGAAGAATGTTCAGTATTCCTTTTGTTTTGTTTTAGGACTCAGTAAACTTAGTGGACTAATACTGTAAACTTTATTGTTTGACTACTTTCTGTTCAGTGCTTTTATCCTTTGGTTGTTTTCACTGAATCTACCCTGAGCATGTCTGTATTTGGCATCAATCAGACATTTGAATAGAGATTACAAAAACAATTTAAGTGTTGTTCTCTTTGTTTCTTTCTACTCATTTTCTAGTGGCTATGATTACCCTGAACTCTGTCCTCTTGCTTCTCAAAATGGAAACGCTAATGTCTTTTTGCAAAAAGCAATTAGTCCTTCAGAATTGGCATTACTATTTTTAGAAGAAATATAGTGAATATTAACCTATTGTATATAAGGTAGCAAAGTCTCACACTTGTGAAAGTGAACAAAAGAGGAATCATGAACTGTGCATCATTCTTGAATTAGGACTGTTAATGCCAATCTTGATAAAGGTCCTGGGCCAGGGGTTACTGAAAGAAATGAAAATGATTAGATTTCATGTGACTTTCATATATATACATATATATACATATATATACATATATATATAGTTCTTTTCAGCATTTGTGAGGTACTTTTTGAGATATAGCATAAAAATATGTGTTCTCTTGACATATTTGCGTAGGAAGTTTTAGTACAAATTTAGGGAATTACAGTCAACTCTGGGTTCAATGCAAAAAGAAAATGGGTTGGAGTAGTTGTTGCTAGTTATATTAGAAGTGTTGAAGGTCTTATTCTGAAAAATATTTTTATAACATTATCCTGATAGCTTGGTCTGGAGGTTTCCTATGCTATAAAATTAATGTTACCATTATACTCTGAAAAAAATTGAACTAGTCAAGAAAAAGCTAATTCCATCTTTATCGATACAACTTTTGGAAAACTTGTGCATGTTTTTAAACACTAAATGTAATTGTTTTTAAACAATCATTGACTAATCGAAATAATATAAGGGAAAGTAGACAATAATCTTTTCACATATCTATGAAAATTTCCCAATTTGTGCTGTACAAAGATATATATCAGCACTTGTGTTTATATGTGTGAATAATCTTTACCAAAAAATGAGTTCATTTTCAATTCTATTCTTAAGTACACTGTAGGTATTTATTGTTGGCCTATAATTAGGAAAACCTTATAGGCATAGTCATTATGAACAAGGCATGGCATTTAATAAATTATGCTCTGCTTGCTGAACTATTATAATAATTGTTTTTGCTAAACTCTGACCCTTGCTACTCTTACTACCATAGTCCTTCTCTCAGGTCTCTCTCTTCTCCAGTAATCCATTGATAACAAAGGAATTAACACATAGTATATATTGGGAGGGGGGTGTGTCTCAGAACCTGGTCAGACATTTGAATTGATAAGATTATAATCTGTGCTTGCTAATTATATTTACTATTACCACCAAATATGAAGATGATATTGATACGGGCTCTACCTTCTATAAATCCATATCTGGCATAGTAATAGGTCTTTATAAATCATTTCACTACACAGTACACTGCAATACACCAAAAATATAAACACGATGCTCAGCAGTATGGTGGAGAGTGATTAATCACAACAGTATGGTTCTGAGAGGACTTCTTCCTGGATATTGAGTCTTATTGACCTTAAAGTGTAAACTAGTATTTATCGACCAATTTGGGTAGATAGAGGCATTTCAGCAGATGAAGATAAAATAAGTTTATTATAAACATCAAGAAGACAGTTTCTATAAATAATGAATACAATGATATGTCTAGAATATGTCTGTGGTGGTAGTGTAGAGTAATATACCGTTAAAAACAAGCTTAAATTTTAGGGCATAGTTTTGTTTTATTTCTTATTGCAAGTTGGGGCCCTTGAAACTTTTAAAGAAAGAAAGCAGCATGAGTTGATAGTCTTAGGAATAGAAATTTGGAAGAAATATGTCAATAAATAGACAGGAAGAGATAGGCAGCTAGATCTGGGAGATTGTTCAGGAGCCTCTGTCAATAATGTAGATCAGTTAACAATGTGGGTTTTTTGTAAAGATTAAGATAGTAAATACTTCATCTGGTCTCTACTGTAATTGCTGAACTTCCTGATAGAACATGAAAGCAGCCTTTGACAATACCTAAATGAATGTGAATAGCTGTGCTCTAATATTTAAAAATATAAATACCAAGTCAAATTTGGTACACAGGCTTTTTGACCATTGGGCTGGTCATTAGTTAGCAACATTAAGTATCTTATTTGGGGTTTCCAATAATACAACAAACTTTGAAGCAAGAATTTGAATGTAAATAGTTTATTTGAGAGGTGATTTTAGGAAACATTCTGAAGTAGGAAAGTATGACTGAAGAGTGAAAGCCAATGAAAGTTAGAATTATGAACAAATTGCCATTGAAACTTGAGGTACGTCACTGGGTAGGTCTATTTAGAATATTTCTCAGAATGGTCATGCTGTGGGGTGAGAAAGCTGAGTATATTGTCCATATACCCCATATTTAATTATTTGAGGAAAACTCTTGATGACCAATTTATTTCTGACAAAAACAGGCTGAAGTTGCTCTCATCACATAGACATGCAGTAAGACATGAGTATGTATGGGGACCATTATGGAAGGCATATTAACTGGAAGTAATATGTACATCAATGGGTAATAGGGCATATAGGTAAGTTGGGAATGTTTTTTTAAGGAAAGGGTAAGGTTGAAATGTATTTATTTGTTGAGTTCCTATCAAAATTCACCTGTCTATGGGAGGAGTATTTATATTAAAACACACTCACCATGTAATAAAAGTAAAGAATGACCATTCAAAATGAAAGATAAAGGTAGACTGAACTAGGTGAGTAAAGAACATGAACATAGTTTTGTTAGAATTCTTGTCTGGTTTTATTGATATGATGAAAGGAGTTTAGAGAAAAAAATTATCAAAGATTCAAGCAAGGATTGTTTGTTCTGGATTGTACAATAGGAGAGGGATGACAACTGTCTTGAGTTACACTTTTAACTTGAAAGACACAGAACTCCTACTTTCATGGGGTTGATCACCTGCTTGTGATAGTGGGGAAGCAGGTTTTTGACTGGCCAGGGTTTTGTTGTTTTCAGCACATGTAAAAACCAGGTTAACTCAATAATAGGAAGATAAGATAAAGATACAAAGACCAGTTTCTATGGTCCCTGTAATAGTTTCAAAAGAAATGAAATGGTAAAATGGTTTTGTCATAGATTGAATTCCATGAAAAGTAGTCTTGAAGCTGGAGTTTGGCATGCAAGATGTTTTTTAGGAACTGCTGCTGGTATCAGCTATTTTTATGTTGTGGGAGAAAGTACAAGAAATGGATTTGGGTAAAGGTTGATGTGGAGCTGTGAGGTATTCTGAACAAAGGCCTCAGACTATTTTCTGGATTGTCTTTTTTGTTTCTAATTTATTTATATCTGCTTTGATTTTTATTATATCCTGTCGTCTGCTGGACTTTGAATTTTTTTATTATTTTTCAGTTCCTCAAATGGAGAGATTAGTTTATTCCTTTGGTTTGTTTCTAGTTTTTTGATGTGCGCCTGTATTGCTATGAACTTTCCTCTTAATACTGCTTTCACTGAGTCCCATACATTTTGGAATGTTTTGTCATCTTTGCCATTTGTTTCAATGAAAGTTTTAATTTCTTCGTTGATTTCCTCATTTATTCAGTAATCTTCCTGTAGCCTGTTGTTCAGTCTCCATGTAGCGTTCCCTCTTCTTATTTTCTTTTTATTGTTGATTTCTAGTTTGATAACTTTATGATCATAGAAAAGGGTTGGCATTATTTTAATCTTTGTGTATTCATGTTCGCCTTATGGCCTAATTTATGGCCAATTTTGCAGAATGATCCATGTGCTTCTGAAAAAAATTGTATTCTTTTTTGGGGGTGCAGTGTTCTATAGACATCTATTTAATCCTTTTGGTCTATATCTTCCTTTAGAACTTTTGTGTTCTTGTGTAGTTTCTGTTCTGTTAGTCTGACCTTTGGTGAAAATGGAGTGTTAAAGTCTCCTACTACACATGTATTTCTACCAATATTTACTTTCAGTTCTGCTAGTAGTTATCTTATAAATTTTGGTGCTCCCTTGTATGGTGAATATATGTTTATAATTGTGATGTCTTTCTGGTGAATTAACTCCTTTATCATTAGGTAGTGTCCTTCCTTGTCCTTTGTTACTTTTTTAAATTTGAAATCTGCTTTATCTGTTATAAGAATGGCTACCCCTTCCTTCTTTTTGAGACCATTTGCTTGAAGGATTGATTTCATTTGCAGCAACATGGATGGAGCTGGAAGGAATTGTGTTAGATGAAATAAGTCAGAAAGAAAAAGAGAAATATGGATGGTCTCACTTATATGAGGGATATAGAGGAAACAAACAGACAGGAACATTTAAAACTGCCAAGGGAACTGAAGCATAGAGCATGAGAGGGGGAGGAGGGTAAAATTGAGAGAGGTATAGGCACAAGAGAATAAGATAGTTCATGGATGATAAGGTGATAGGAGAACCTTGGGGTAGGTAATGATATAGTTTATATGTGTGTATGTGTGTGTGTATGTGTACACATATAGGTGTGCAATAAGAAAATCAATTAAAAAAAAAAAAAAACAACCAAAAGCAAAGGCCTCAGACAACTGCAGTTGAGTTGACCCTTCAGAATTATCCTGTACTGGGGCAAGTGGATCAGGTGTTTGTAACCCTATGTTTTCCATTCACTGGATGTCAGTTAACTTTGTTAGAAATTGTTATTTTTGGTGAGGTGGTTTTCAACTGAAAAAAACCCTGAGAGAGAGAGAGAGAGAGTTGTTATCAAAAAGCTGTCTTTTTACAGAACTCCATCATCTGGGAGAATAATTCCTTGTTTGTCACTGAATGTATTCACCACAAGTAAATTTGAGGATGATAGAATATAGAAAGAATGAGAAGAAAAAAGAAACAAATATGTTAATAGTACTGAAGAACCCTAAGGATGATAATATTAACTTATAGAAGGAAAAAATCATATACAAAACCCTGTTAAAACTTGAGTTCTAAATTAACCTACTATGAGAAAATGAGAAAAGTATTACATAAGTAGACCTACACATGAAAATATTATATTAACTTCATAAAGATAACACAATCTTAATGAGAAAAAGAACCAAAACAGTAAGTAAACAAGCACATTATGTGTGAACTCTATTTTTTTTAAGGTCATGGCAGAAATGATATCATACTTTAAGATATAATGAAAGTTAAGATTTTTTCACATAAAGTGATCTCTCTGGTCTGGATAAACATAAAGTAACCTCTCTGGTCTGGAAAAAATTGATAATTTTAAAACTCATTTTGCAGTTCATTATTACACTGCTGATATGTAACAACCAATAGAAATGCAGGTGTTTTTTGTTTGTTTGTTTGTTTTGTTTTGTTTTTTACTTAAAGTAGTGAAATATGTGAGTACATCAGTATTTTTTCCCTCAGGATAAAGTTTGTTTTGCACAAGACAAATTTAGGAGAAGATGATTGAGCTTAAGTGATTAACTTGTGCTTTAGTACAGTACTTACATTTCTCTGATTGCAATAATGTATTATTTTATTATGTTTCATAAACATAACAGGTTTATACCTCTTCATAAGGTAGAGATAACTCATTCCTATTATAGTATTATAAACATTAACTTACATATATGCAAATTAGAAGGTGTCTAATATGGTATAACCTGCACATAATTTTCCTAATATTTTAACTGTTGCTCTTTATTAATTTGTTCTTTATTAACCTATATAGTACCCATAAGCCTGAAATAAATATGTGTCTCTAGTATGGCAGTTGTGAAATTATCATGATGCCATTGCCACTAAAAAGAAAATTTTGATAACAACCTTGTAAGTGTTTAACTTAAATAGATGTCTAGCCCCAGAACTACTTTTCTGTGTTATCAGTTACCTACACTTATCAGTTATCTACTTTGAAAGCATACTATGTACAATATAGCAGTTTTTGAATCTCTTTTCTAATACAACTATTTGGCAAGAAACCAATGATTTTGAAACTGTGCTGTCAAAATAAAAATGAAACACATTTGTTTTGTAGGAGTATATGTAATATTTGACACATTGAACTACAAGGTATATTCAACAATATTGAATAACAAGGATTTTTATTGGATATACAATAAGAGAGAAGTAAATTGTAATATCAATAACCTAGAATTTAATCAGGGAAGAAATAAAAAATATAAATTTCTTAATGATATTGAAGTTAAGTTTCCTTATCAGCCTACTACCAGGTGTGGTTACTATAAGGTATTTTATGTATGTCTTACGGTAACCACAAAGGAAAAAAAAGCCTGTAGGTGCATAATAGATCATAATAAGGGAACCAAAACACACTACAAAAAAAAAATCAAGTTAGAAAGAAGATAGTAAAGAAAATAAGAAACAAAGATTTCTAAAACAGACAAAACAATTAAGAAAATTGCAGTAGTTATTCCTTACCTATCAATAATTACATTAAATGCAAATAGCTTTGTTTCCTATCAAAAGACATAGAAGGATGTGACTGAATAAGTAAGTATGATCCCATAATATGTTACCTACTAGACTCCCGTTAAATTTAAGGACATGTTTAGACTCTGATCTCATGGAAACAACTAAAATGCATAATAAAGCAGGGATAGCTGTATATTTGTATCAGATGGAAAAGACTTTAAAAATGTTCACAAGACATATTCTGGTTTCTCTTCAGATAGTGTAAATATTTTGCCTTTTAAAAATGCTCACAAGACAAAGAACATAATTATATCAGTTCATCAAAGATACAACAATTGTAAATATTTATGCATCCAGCATTAGAGATTATAAATATATCCAAAAAATACCAATAGAATCAAAAGGAGAAATAAACAGCAGTGCAATAATATTGAACTCTTTCATAATTCAACCTCAAGGATAGATCATTAAGATAAAGAATAAATAAGGAAATGGTTAGTGAAACATATTTTAGACCAAATGTAACTAACATCTTGAGAACATCCAGTGCAAAAGCAATGAAATTGATATTCTTCCTGAGTGTGTTAGGAACATTTTTTTAAGTCATGTTTGCCCATAAAACCTGACATAACAAAATCAGGAAATGGTATTTTACATGCCCACTGTAAACTATAAGACCTTGTTGAAAGAAACATGGAAAGCAATTCTAATATTCATAAAGTGGAAGAATAAATATTATTAAAGTTCTATACTACCCGAAAGCAATCTATAGATTCATGTCAATCCCTATCAATATCCAAGGACTTTTATTTACTTTTTAAATCCAAATAATTTATTCATATATATATTTCACATCTTTGTATTCCCCAGGTTTCACCCACCACCTCCCCTCCCCAACCTCTTCTCCTCATCCTCCCAGCTCCAGTTGTGTACTTTAGTTTTGTTGTTGGCGTGTTTTGATTTTTCCTCCTGGCTTTTTGTTTGTTTTTCCAATGTTCCATATATTAGTGAAGTCATTTGGTTTTTGTCTTTTTCTTTCTGACTTTTTTCTGCTAATATGATTTCTTCTAGGACCATCCATGTTATCTCAAATCATCAAGTTTGTCATTTTTAATTGATGAGTAATATTCCATTGTGTATATATAACACATCTTTTTCATCTATTCATCTCTTTTGGGACATTTGAGTTCCAAAGACATTTTTCACAGAAATAGAAGGGAAAAAGTCCTAAAATTCATATGGAAACACAAAAGACACCAAGTAGCCAAAACAATACTTGATTTCAAACTAAATTTAGCAATAAGGTAGTCAAAACAGTATGGTACCAGCATCAAAACTGACACATTACTGCAGGAGAATTAAGAGTCCTGAAATAAACTCAGGCATGTACAGTTAACTAGTATTTGGAAAGTGAGTCAAAATATTCAATGGGGAAATGATACTGTATTTAATAAACTTGTAAAAACTGGATATCCTCTGCAAAAAAAGTGAAACTGAAACCTTTAACCTTTACACTTCTCACAAAAATTAACTGAGGATGGTATAATACTTAAACATAAGACCTGAAACCGTAAAGGTCCTAGAAGGAAACAAATGGAAAAAATTTTTGACATGGTCTTGGCAATGTTATTTTGTCAACAAAAGCAAAAGTTGATCACCAGAATTATATCAAACTAGAAGGCTTCTGTACGGGAAAAGAAGTAATTGACAAAATGAAAAGACAGCCAATAGATGGGAGAAAATATTTGCAAATCATGTCCCGTAAGAGATTAATATCTAAAACATATAACTCAGTAACCACGAAATCAATAATTTGATTTAAAATGGGCCATATGCCTTCTTTGTTTTTGTTTTTGTTTTTTTTCAGAGAAGGCATACAATTTGTTAACAGGTCCATGGAAAGGTATTCAGCATTATTAATTATCAGGGAAATCAAATCAAAACATAATGACCTATCACCTTACATGTGTTATTATCAGAAAGATGAGATAAGTGCTGGAAAGAATGTGGGAAAAGGATGCCCCAGTACACTGTTTATGGAAATGTAAATTATTGCAAGCACTATGGATAACAACATGGAGATTTCTAAAATAATTATAATGTAAACTACCTTATAATTCAGCAATCCTACATCTGGCTATTTTATATATATATATTATATATATATGTATATAGGGATATCTCAATATATAGGGATATCTCAATATATAGGGATATCTCAAAGGTATATCTGCACTACCATGTTCATTGCAATATTATTTACAATAGCCAAGACATGGAAACAAACTAAGTGTCCATCAACAAACAACTGGATTAAAAAAAGGTTCTACATACATACTCTGGAATTCTATTCAACCATAAAAATAGAAAGTCCTCCCATCTGCAATGTGGAGGAAACTTGAGAGCATTATGCTTCATGAAATAAGTCAGAAAAGATCAATTACTGTATAATCTCACTTACATGTGGAATCTCAAATAAGCCAAACTCATAAAATAGGGAGTAGATTGGTGATTGCCTATGGCAAAAGATTGGGAAAAATAGGTAAAGGAGTTCTTCCAGTTATAATTTTAGTAAATTAGTATCTAATGTACAGTGTGCTACCTATAGTTAGTAGACATTAGATCTTAAATTTGTCCACACAAAAATTAAGGATGAAGAACTAACAGATGTACTAAATATTGTTTCACAATATATCAAGTTATCATGTTGGACACAAATTTACACAATGTAATATGAGAATTATATCTCAATAAAGCTGAAAAATGTATAGTCACTTTACAAACTGTCTTTCAAAGTATCCTACTACTTTTGAATGAGTTCTACTGCTCCAAGCACTGATATTTTGGTGTTGTCAGTGTTCTAAATTTAGGTTAATAGGGGTTATTTTAACTTGCATTTTCCTGATGGCATCCAGTGTGGAGCACTTTGTCATATGCTTATTTGCCATCTGTATAACTTCTTAGGTGAGGGATACATTATGTTCTTTGAACCATTTATTTAATTTTTTTAATTGTTGAGTTTTAAGAGTTTTTTTACATATTGAATAACAGTTGGATAGCAGTTGAATTTTTCACAAATATTTTCTCCCAGTCTGTAGCTCTCTTGATATTGTCTTTCACAGTATCCCATAGCAGTTTTTAATTTTAATCAAGTCCAATTTATCAGTTATTTCTTTCAGGAACCATACCCATATTTATCTGTTTTCAACTATATTGTCTTAAGGAGATTTCATTGGTGATTCATTTTAAATTCCTTTTTGTTAAGGGTGAAGGGTATCAGGTCTATGTGTGGATACTTTTTTTTTTTGCATGTAGATGTTTAGTTGTTCCCAGACCATTTTTTTGGAAAGCTTGTCTTTGCTTCATTAGATTATATTTTCTCCTTTGTCAAAGATCATATGGTTGTATTTGACACTATTTTTGAGTTCTGAATTCTCTTCTACTGATCTGTTTGTCTTTTCTGTCACTAATACCGCGTCTTATATACTATGATATTATAGTATGTCTTGAAGTTGAGTAGTGTCAGTCTTCCAACTTTGGGTTTTTTTTCCTTCAATGCTACAATGTTATGTTGGTTACACTGGATCTTTTGCCTTTACATATGAACTTTAAAATCAACTTATAAATATCCACAAAATAACTTGCTTAAATTTAATTGAAATTGCATCGATGTGTAGATTATATTGGAAAGAACAGTCTCTGACAATTTAATAGGTTGAGCTTAGCTGGTGGCCTAAAATGATTTCCAAACAAAGCAACAAGAATATCTCCATGTAGTATTTCCTTACAGTGTCAAGGCTCCTACAAAAACTGAATGGATACAGTTCAATATCTAAGGTGCTTTAATTCTGTTTACGTCGTGTTAGACAGCTAAATACTGAGAACACAGAGTTAAGGTTTTCGGTCATATTAGTTCTACTCTGAACAGACATCATATATTAGTTTGACATTAGATTTGATTATCCATGACCTTTGATAGTAAAAAGTAGCCAGTTAACCGCATAGCTCCAGAAAATAAGTGACAGTGATCAATTTTATCATAATTAATAAATACCTTACATTTTTGTTCAGTACGAGCTGTAAGTTCTCTTTTTTTTCCCAGCTAAAAAGTGATTGTATTCATTTAGTTCAGCATAAGTGTGAATTATAGCTAAGAGACATTTCTAAAAATTTGCAATTCAGAAGTTAGCACACTGAAAAGAGATCTATTATGACATTGGCAGAAAAAAAAGCCTCATCCAAACAATTGCAAACAAGCTCTTAGTCAGCTTTGGTAAAGACTCTGCATCAGAAAACTTCCGTTTAATGTCTAAATAAAATGTTTAATGTGAGCACAATAAACTTGTTCTTATGTTAGGCTTACATTAAAGCATGATAGAAATAGATTTTATAGTCAACATTCTGCCACTCTCTGAAATGATACACTTTCCAGAAAGATATTTATTACCAGTTGCCATCTTTAAAGTGACAGATTCTGTTCAAAATTTTATTTCTAATATGTATGATGAAGAACATAAGTTGTCCTGTGCATTTTTAAAAGGTAAGGCCCAAGTATTACCAGTTATTCTTACATTTTCATTTATATTTGGAAAGGATGTTCATGCTATCCATGACATTATAACGGTAAAATTGTGTCTTCATACTTTGCAATTTCCTAGTTAATTGTTATTGCAAAAAGAAATTATTCAAGAATTCAACCAGTTCAGTTTTCAAGGCTTTCTAAAGATACCCCCTGGGAACCTTTCAAGGTAAAGCCAAATTTAATATATTTCAATTGATTTTAAGTGTTATCCCTTTTCTCAAAACAATATCTCATACCCATGATATTTGACCCTAGAAATATTTTTTAAACACTAAAAATTTATAATAGGCTTATTCCATTTTTACTTTTAAAGTATTTTTTTATTATTTTCTTATTAATATTAGGAAATTAATGGGGCATCTTTGATATTTTTCTTCTTGAATATGAACTTCTTTTTTTTTCTTAAATATGTTATTATATAGATAATTATTTTACAACTTTGTAATCCCCGGGGCTCTCCTCTCCATGATCATTTACTCGCTCAGTGAATATGAACTGCTTTTGAGGACAAATCTACTTTCTTATCATGAGCAAGCAACCTTTTGATCTTCAGTGATTTAAGCAATGTGTAGCTATTTCAGGGCTTTCAACAATAATGTAACAGCTAAGAATTACCTTGCATAAAATCTAATTTTAGTTTTTTGTATCATAGAAATATGTAATATTTTCTCAAAAATGTAACATTTAAAAAAAGTCAAATGTCATCTATCTGTCTATCTATCTGTCTATCTATCTGTCTATCTATCTATCTATCTATCTATCTATCTATCTATCTATCTATCTATCTATCTATCTATCTATCTATCTATCTATCTATCTATCTATCTATCTATCTATCTATATTTTTATAATTCCAGTTACATTATTAAACAACTTCAGAATCTTTACCTCTCATTTCATGTCAGGACCTGGACCAAATTATTTAACACCTCTGATACTCACTTTCTTCCTCCATGGAATGATAGTATAAATGATCCCTACATCCTTAATTATAATTCCATCAATGCATTGTAAAGCTTTGAAATTCCCAAAACAAAATGTAGAAGGCACATGAATAAATGTTTGGTCACATTATTTTAAATAATTGAATAAACATACTTTCAATTCCTTATTATGTCATGCTATGTTTGTGTGTCCTTGGGTTACTTACGTAACCTCGGTAAATGTTGACTTTCTTATTTTAATATATAGATATTATTTAATCTTTCAGCATTGGTATGAACATTAAGTGAGAATTAATGAAATGTACTCATTTAGTAGTAGCTCAATTGATGTTTACTACTTTAGCATACTAACTCATTTCTGACCCTCATATTTGGAAAACATCTTTCCAACATTCAAAAATGTATGTAGGGGGCATCCTTTGCATATAAACCCTGTATTCATTGATACTTATCTTCTAATCTTGAAAGAGCAGGTGCTGAGAAAATCTATTTAGAAACTGGCTTAGAAAAAAAAAAGTATGATGCAAATGTAAAATCTATGACTTGTATCTTTGGGAAAAAATTACACAGTATTTGATATTTATGAAATTTTTGCTTATGGTTATCAGTTTTATTTTCCCATGTCTTTTGGTAGCTAACTACTATAAACCACATAACTCCTTTATTAAGAATATCTACTAAATATGTATATATATTTTCTAATCTTTAAAACATTTGGTATAGATATTATGATTTCCAGGAAAGGAAACTGAGTCACAAAGAATTTATTTTGTTGGCATTAACATAGCTAGTCTGTGGCAGAGCTGAGAATTGAGCTATGCCAATCTGTCTCCAGATTTACTTTACATTTCTGTGTCCATAATATATTTCTTCAATGCTGAAAGAAACCTGATGACCGTAGCACCATAGAAAAGATTAAGGTATTATCTATTGTAGAATTGGTTATTTTTGTTTTCTTCTCATTATTCTTTTCTTAGTTTGGCAGGTAAATTCCTAAAAGCTATGGCCAGTTGGTTTATTTTTGAAATCGGCAACATTATGTGGGTATAGGGTGAATTTCATCTTTACCATCTGCTAAGTTGTTTTGATGAGAAAGCCAGGAAGTATGATATCAGAAGTTTGAAGTTGAACTTGAAATTTTCTGTCTTTTCCTATCACCAGTGTGGTCTGTCACATAGACGTAGAAGCATAACAACCAATCAGGGGCCACTGGTCTTTCAAAATAAATGTTGATTGCTACAAGTCATTTTATATTCTATCAGAGAACATGCGTGGTTTTCAAAAAGCAGGCTGAGGCACTACAGAGAGAGTGCAATAAGTTTCTGTAAATCTTACCTTGATCCACTGGACTATCCTCTTTGCTTTTACCACTTCTGCTTTACTGGGTGACTTTGATGTTAAACATTAGACACCTTAATGGTATCACCCTCCATAGCTTGTAAGGTTTTGACCTTTTCTTATGGCTCTCGCACCTCAAATCAAAATATTTACTAATTTTAGCCCCCAACTTGAACTCAGATGATTGCTAGTGATAAATTCACACATATTAATAAATCATTTAGTGATGATATATACTGTCTTTCTGGTTTTTTTTGTTTGTTTGTTTTGTTTTTTGTTTTTTTTAGATAAGATGGTCTGTCCTTTATCTGCAAGGCTGGTATTGACCTCCAGATTAATACCTAGCATAGAACAGTTGGTATTCAGTCAGTATTGAATGGAAACAAAAATATATTTTACAAGTGAAGATTAAAAGATGCATTTGATGCACTCAATAGTGCAATGACAGTAAAATGATAAAATATAAAAATACTGAAGGAGTGACTTCCCCCAAATTTTTCAGCTAGGTACTTCCAGAATGTTCATGAACAGACTTTTTCTGTTACCTTGACATACAGAGCCAACATCAATAAAGGCCCTGTGGGCCTAGGGAGAAACTGTCACCATAACTTTAGAGAATAAATGCTGCCCAGATTTAGGGTCCTCTCTAGAAAGAACCTTATTATCAGAGAAATCTATAGGTAGGGTAAACATCTAGAGGCAAGTTTTTATCATATAAATTCATCTTCTCGTGTGTGACCTCTCCTCTCTCTCCCTGATACTTCAGACCCAGATCCTATTCCTTTGTTTAGGATATGAACCTGCAGATTGCTCCATTTATTCTAGACTTTGTAGTCATGTATATGTATGCAATTAAATTTGAGGTTTTTCTGCTAATATGTCTGATACATTATTATATTATATTATATTATATTATATTATATTATATTATTATATTATATTATATTATATTATATTATATTATATTATATTATATTATATTATATTATATTATATTATATTATATTATATTATATTATATTATATTATATTATATTATATTATATTATATTATATTATATTATTATATTAATAATATAAGACACTTAAGCAACAGCAATATTTACCATGCAACCCATATTTAATGGGCACAACATTAATTTGTAATTCTTCATTATGTGTTAGAAACATTGTTCTTCTGGGCATACAAGACAGGCAGTAGATCATGCATGGATATGAATGCAGGTTGCTTTAGGAAGAAGGTTGTGGGTGGTGATAACATAGCCATCCTCAACATTTTTTTTAAAGTCTTTATATCTGCATTTCAAGCTACAAAGCTTATTTTGCATTTATATCAAGATAGAACTCTGTGTGTGTGTGTGTGTGTGTGTGTGTGTGTGTGTCCCTGTGTCCTGCTTGGTTAATCAAAAAGAATTGTCTGTGATGTGAGGGGTTATTTATAGGCAAATGAAAATGTGATTTGACAAATGTTTTCATTTAAGGCATTTAAATAAGAATTGCAGATATGGAGAAATATTATAAAATCTTCTCATACATAAAGCATTTTAGAAACCCTTTCAAATTCAAAGCACCTTCAAAAATACTTTCCTAATATTTGAGGAATTAGACTTAGGTTACTAGAATTAGTAGGATTAGAAAATCCTTCGATAATTCTGAAACTCTAAAACTTGGGCAAACATTGTCACAGTGCACTGAATCCAAATAGATAATCACACTTGTATTTGATAGTTGTAAAACATACCTGATAAATTAGTTATGTTAGTGCAATGATTGGTGTATTTGTCAGGGTTCTTTAAACAAAACCAATAGGATATATGAAGCTATTATAGAAAGACATTTATTATGAGGCATCATACAATTATGGAGACTGGGAAGTCTCACAATATTTTCTCTGTAAGATGGAGCCAGGAAAACTAATAGGTAGTTCTAGTCCAAACCCAAAGACCTAATACCAGAGAAGCCAAATGTATAAGCCCCAGTTGAAAGGAAAGCCCCAGAACCAGGAACACCAGTATCCTAGGGCAGGAAAGATTGGTGCAGTGGTTTAAGAGCAAATTAACCTTTCCTCTGCCGTTAGTTCAATTCAGGCTCTAGGAATTGAATGATGCCCCTCCTTGGTGAATGAAAATCTGCTTTACTCAATCTACTAATGTAAATGCTATTCTCTTCCTGAAACACCCTTATTGAGACATTCAGAAATAATATTTTGCTAGTTATCTGGGCATCTCTTAGGCCTGTCAAGTTGACACATAAAATTAACAATCACAGGTGGATTATTATTAGCAAATGATACTGGAAAATCATTGCCACATGGAAAGGGAATTAGAAAGTACTAGACAAGAAATATTAGGGATAAAAACATTTGACAGATATCTCAATTACTTATTACATTATTTTTCCCTTTTTTATGGTTCCTGTAGTATTTATCAGATTTCAAACTTTAAATTCTGATTTATTTTCCCATTTTGAATAAATACTCTTTCTTATACCTATTTTTTTTAATGTGAGCACCCAATTCCAATGTGTGGGAGGGAAGACTATCCCAGCACACCTAGCAAACAATTCTTTAACACCAGCTGTATAGCCTACAATTCAGCTTAAGTCATACTCCATCTACCCAGAGACAGCATCAGACCCCTCAGGTTAAGGATGGGTCCTACAAGATTGCACCCCCATCCTTCAGAGACTGGTTGTAAGCCCAGGTTTTCAGCTGTATTTCTGACCTACACGCTAGATCAAATGCTTCCATGATCCCCTCCTCAGTTCAGTTTATTTGCTGGAGAGTCAAGTGGAACTTGGAGCAATATTTTATTTACTAGGTTACCAGTTTATTATAAACAGATATAACTCAGGAACAACCAGATGGTATAGAACATGGTATAGGGAAAGTGGGGAAGTCCTGTATGCTTTCCCATGCACTCATCTCCCAGAACTTCCATGTATTCACCAACTTGGATGATCTCTGAATCCTGTCCTCTTGAGTTTTAATGGAAACTTTGTTGCAGAGTCACAATTAATAGAATAGTTGACCACTGGAAACTGGTTAAACCTCCAATACCTTTTCCCTCCTCAAAGTGAGGGAGTGAGACTAAAAATTTCTAGTGTTTTGATCATATGACTGGTTCTCCTGATAGCCAGCCCCCATCCTTGAGTGCATTCCAGAATTCAACTCTGTAGCCTAGAGAATGACTCCTTTATCAGTCTCATCACTTAGGAAATTGCAAAAGTTTTAGGAGTCATGAAACAAAGTATGGGTGAAGACAAACTAAACATGAAAAATATATTTGAGTAATCTGAATGATGAATATTTTTATTATTTATTTTTATTAAGGTAATTTTGATTTATACCACTGTGATTCGGAAATATAGGTCCGCCCTTCTTCAAATGTATGTGCCAGATTCGTTTCTTATGAACTGCAGAATTATGAGTTTAAATTAATTTTTCTCTTAAGAAGTCCATGAAAATTCTGAAAGGTCCAGTGTCCACAAAACGTGCATTCTTTTTTTTTTTTTTTGTCTTTTCCTCATGGCTTTTATTTATTTTTTCACTATATCCCATATATTAGTGAAACCATTTGACTTCTTTCTCTTTTTGACTTGTTTCCGCTAGTATGATTTCTTCTAAGTACATCCATGTTGTCAAAATCGTGGATTCTATATCCAATACTCCTGCCTGCAATTGTGCAATACTTGATCACAAATGTGGGAACAGGCTTTGTTATAGAGCTTGTTGTATAGTAAAGCTTGGAAATAGAGCTCCATTTTTCCAGATACGTACTGTGCTTTTTCATCTGGTAGCCATTTTATTGCCTCTGGAGAATTAAGGGTGGAACTTGGTTGAAAGTAATGAAAGATGCCATTAAGTTTCTAAAGCAAGTAAGTGACTTGTGAATGATGTAAACAAACAATATGAAAGCTTTGAAAATATTGATATGATCTTACTTTTTCTTTTCATTCATTTTTATTATGTTTATCATAGCTTGACTCACAATTTGTACATTTGAAACTGTGTAAGTTATTTTTGTAACTGACAGAAGCATCTATTATGTTCTTATCACTACAGTGACAAACATGTAAGCTATAGAATATTAGCTTTGGATTAGGCAGATCTTGTTCAAACCTATGTTCTGTTTCTTATTGAGCTCTGTGCAAGCTGTTTTATTTCTGAGCTTTTGTTTCCTTCTCATAATATGATTAAAAATAGCTATCTTGAAGAATAGGTATGAATTTTTAAAACAATTTTATAAATTATTTCAGTATTTGGCACAGACCCACAATAGGCACTGATGTGAAGCATTCTGGATGTTACTATTGTTAAATAATATTGCGGTGCATAAGAAGTCATCCTGTACCACCCTGGGTTTTTCTCAAAACAGCATCAGATGGGTTAGCAAAGAATAAACTATCAATTAATAACATACTTATGGAAAATTCACATGGTTATAATTCTAAAGAACAATACAGCACACTGACAATATCCTACATTTTAGGACGCTGGGCATCAAGCACAGAGAGGGGGAGACTTCATGAGGCATGCAAGAAGTAAATGTCTTTCTCTTGCCTTTGAAATAAAAAAGAGATTCTTAGAAAGAACATTGTCAGGGAGTATCATTACCAAGATTACAAATGAAACCACTTGCCCTTTTCCAGCAGGCAAATTTTGGAGGCTTGAATGGAGAAGGAGGAGTGGCTGGGACTGCTGTGGGAGCAGTACCTTTCATCCAGTAATATGGATCATAATCCAAGACACACTTGATGCAAGATATCCTAGTCAATCTCTAATGCCTTGAGTAGAAATAGAGCCTGGGACCCTCTCTGAGTGCAGTCAACCTCTTCTCTGCGGCCCATTGTTTGTCCCAGCAGTGATTTCAATATACCCCCCCTTTTCCTTTCTGCACTATATCTGGTGAATTCTTTCACCCCTTCATCTCTAGCCTACATCCTGATTCTTCCCTGTTAACAATCACAATTACTTATCATTTAGAACTGGATGAGACGCTGAAACTGTATTCTTCTATGCCATAAAAGGGACAGCAGCGATTCTTTCTTCCGTTAAGAAGAGGGCCAGAAGCTTAGGATGTGAAGATTTTCTCTTTAGTCAGAGAAGCAAGAACAGAAGTTTCTTCGAGGCTTCAGACCTTCATTCTTCACATATTAGCAGTAGTGCTCCTGAGACTCACAGGCCTTGATTGACCTTCAGTTCACACACTAAGGGGACAATAGGCCTCCTCTGCGCCTCTTGAGAAAAGTCTGTCTGACCCTTTTGAGGGGACTAACCCACAATAACAAAAATCAAACTGAGATTTATTTAAAGGAGAATGGGGACCAGCTGGAGCGGGTGGGAGGGGGAGGTGGTGGGTGACCCCCAGGGATTGAAATGATGTGAAATATAGATAAATAAATTAAAAAAAAAAAAAGAAAAAAAAATAAACTTAACTTTAAGGATGTAGTTGGTTTTATTAAGCATTTCTGGAATAGCATTCCTTCTAAGAATAGCACCCCATCTAGTAGGTAGAAAAGCACTGTGAGAAGCTCTATAAAAGGAAAGGCTTTTTAATTTTTGTTAGAAAAGATTGGGACAAAACTTATTAACCAAAGAAAAAGAAATAAAGGAAGGTCTGGAGGAAAGAAAGGATGAAAAATTATTTCAGACAGTCACCTTCCCCTGAAGGAGGGGAAAAGGTGTGTCATCCTGCAGATTACCTCACTACTGCTGACCTAGAAGTCATGTTAATTTTATGTTTACACTTTGGGAAGAAACTGAAACCACTTTTAGGTTAGGGATTAAGCTTTGGTGGAACTTGAATGACATCAGTTTGGGCTTTTTTTTTTTCTTTTTTGACATTAAGGAATTTACATGCCTTTACATTAAGGAAGAGAATGATCAAATTATTTTATGATTGCTCTATACTTACAGAGCAGGAATGTCTCTATGTTAAAGGCAGAATCAAAGCTTTCCTTTCTGTAGGCTACCAAAATAATTCTTTTCATTCTGTCATGGAAAAATAGTTTTATGTTAAGCTACCACTTAAGAAGACATTTAAAAGGATCATCTAATTAGAGTAGCTTGTACCAGAAGGGAAACAGAACATAGCACTCAAAAATATGCCCCCATGGAATAATTTTGAGCTGTTTGTTTTGTTTTGTTTTATTTTAATAGCAGACATAGGAAGT
The DNA here is from genome assembly GCA_004024945.1 of Uropsilus gracilis. Taxonomy (NCBI): domain Eukaryota; kingdom Metazoa; phylum Chordata; class Mammalia; order Eulipotyphla; family Talpidae; genus Uropsilus; species Uropsilus gracilis. The sequence goes on from PVHY01008660.1 coordinate 52,392, forward strand.
GCTCTGAAAACTGAATAGAACTTACTCAGTTGTAATGAATTTGCATTTATAAGGGATATCTGTTTGTAAGAATCTCTCTTCTGCACTAGAATTGTCAAAGGACTATTGAGGAGAAAACTAAGAGCTGGTAAATGATGTAATGAATGAACTGCACCCTCATCTCCATGATGGCATATCCAGTACCTTGTGTTACAAGTTCTAGTAGACATCTTTGAAAGGATATTATCCTACTTGTTACGTGATCCATGAAAATATCATTTTATTGGTCTTATTATTCATCTATTCATGTTTATATGCTTAAATTATTTGAATTGGTAATACTGTAAGAGTAATAAATGCCTTATAGTATTTATAAACTATGTAACTGCTGGAAGGTAATCTAGCTTCGAAAAGTCAGGCATGGTGGTGTGGTGGTATGTGCCTATAGTCCCAGCTACCTGGGAGGCTGAGGCTGGGGATCACTTGAGTCCACAAGTTCAAGACAACCCTGGGCAACATAGGGAGACCTAGTCTCTAAGAAAATAAATAAATAAAAAGAAATAATCTACTTTGGAAAAAGATACAAGTTCTGTCTTTAGCTATGTCATTATGAATCTTTAGAAAATATTTGTTAATTGTTCAAAGGAAAATTATTGAGTGAATAAAGCTAACATTGTGATCTTAATCATATATCTTGAAAGCACTTTTAAAATGTGATTTTTGTTGTTTAAAAATAATTGATATGTGATTTCCAGGTAAGTTTTATAATTTTACTCCAAAATATTCCACTTATCTTTAATACAAATATTAGACAAAAGCACTGGTCATCTATAATTCACCATCAATTTACTTTAACCATTATCAACACATCACCTACATTTTTAAATATCTGAATTAGTTTCCCTACATTTACTTAGATATTCATTGTTTCAACTAAAATTTAGTGATTTTTCCAAATTTTATTTATATCTGTGCTTTCTTCATGTATCTTATAATTTTAGAATATTTGTAATAAAATGTGCTTTGTAAATATTACAAAAAGAAAACATTCTCCATTCTTGCTAAAGATTTTCCAGGTATCTCTGCTTTTCTGTCATAAGACTTCCTCCTCTCTGCTGATAAGTCCAATCAGAGTTTTAAGTCTCTCAAAGAAAAAGAAAATGGGGGATGTGAGTCTGTGGTAGTAAAATACTCCTGCCTCCTAGCTTTTGGAGAAAATCAGTTCCACAGGGAATTCTATATAATTCCTTATAAAGTTTACAGGAAGACTATTCCTTTTGCCCACAAGGAAAGCCAGCTCCTTACTGGTATTCCTATTCCTCAACCTGACACTTCCTGCTCTCTCCCTCTTTCTCTTTTCATGAATAACCTGTCAAATAAATATTCTCCTCCCCAAAACACTACATGTTCTTTTGTTGGGAAATGCCGACTAAGACACATTCAGTTTTATCCTTATCTCTATATAAAACTCTTTCATATTCCCAATATGAACTCTTTCATATTCATATTCTTCAGGAGGCATCCTGAAGAGTGGGATGGGGTGAAGGAGTGGGAGAAAGGTTGTATAACAGGAGACATCTCCAGAAAAAGGGAGGTTCCATGTTTCCTGCCTCCCCTAATGAGGGGTAGAGCTGAGCAGCCAGATGAAGCTATAAAACTGAAGGCAGTGGGTTCCAAGGGATCACACAGGAGGGAGATACAGAAGAAGGGTACCCTTGCTTCTAGGCTTTTGATTGCATCAAAAACTTGGGGGAGATGAGGAGACTTGTGAAGGGGAGACAGGTAGAGGCACTTGAAAGACACATGTGGGTGAGAGATGCATGTGAAAACTGACAGTGGCAGCTGTTACTTTGATTTGTTCTGATTTTCCTTCTTTGGTCCCAGCCTTCTGGGAACTGCTTCAGAACCCTTTTCTATGGTTCCCCATGAGAAAATGCCTTGCACTGTGTCAAGCGTAGGGCCAATCCTGTTTGGCTGGAAATCTATCCATGGGGTGATAGGTAACTTTGGGGTGTTTTATTGGGGAAGCTCTTATTAGGAACTTTGTTTTTTTTCTCTCAATGCAAATTAATACTATTAAAATCATTTTACACTAAAAAGTTGCTTTGTCTCTCTGTGCATGAATGGCCAGCCCTTTAAAGTAGGCAAGTTTGAGGGTCCCTGGGGTCTGCCTCAGTATGCCTACTAACAGTTGTGAAGTTGTTGTCATCTCCATTTTACTGATGAGGAAAAGGCTTTAGATAATCCAAATGATTCTCCCAAAGCCACACAGCTAATAAGTAGCAAAGTCTTCTTTGATGTGCTAAATAGAACTTTGGCAACACACAAAAAGAATGAATCTTTTCCCAGATGAGTTCTGTGTGCTTTAATTTCATGTATAATTTCAATTTAATGTGTCAGATCTTGCTTGCTTAAAACATCTCAGCTAAACCTCATTAATTTGGACTCCATTAACTTATGCTTTGTGATAACTTGTAGGTATGAAATTTATTTTTTCTTAAAAGTATTGTTATCTAATTAAAGATATATCAACTTTTAATAAGACAGAATCATTTCTTCAGTTCCCACCTTGGATTTCCAAAAGTTATTATTCTTCAATGCTCTGTGATATCCAATAAGAGACAAAGAAAATTAGGCACACACCTTAGGATGCTCTGTTACTCTCACAATGCCCTCAGACATAGGGAAATCACTCTACTTCATTTCAAGTTATATTCAGAGAAGTAAATGCTCATACTTTTCCATTATTTAATCTTTATTTAAGATGCCATATGTAGTACTAAATATATGGCAAACACTATTTTAAATGTTTTACACATGGTAACTTATTTCTTACAGTAGCCCTTTATAATGCCAGGTTTGGATCTCAAAAGTGGGAGTCCCTCCTGAGCTGAGGTTTCACTTATAATTTAAGCCAAATGCATACGACTTGGTATTATTTGGAAGGAGTCCACTATACACCAGTATAAGCATACAGTTTTAATTGGCACTAAGAAAAGGAAGGATATAAATCTCTAACCATGAAGATGAGCTCTGGATTGGGGCACACATGTTGGCATTCAGTGACTGGACCTTCCTTCATGGTATCACCTCACTGGGGAGAAGAGTGCTGCTTCTTTTGGCAGAGTCTGGGGGACAGGTGCCAAATATGGAGAAGGTTTTGGAGACCTCGTGGGCATGGAAGTCCAAAGCATCTCAAACTGACTTAATTCACCACCTGCTTTCAGATTTGTGTAACCAGGGTCACCTGTCAATGTTAATTTCAGTTTAGTCTCTGGTCACAGCGAGGCTTTTGTCTTCCCTTGCCTCTCACAGTTCTGTTTATCAATGTCTTAAACAGGTGGTTGCTTTTAAACTGATCATTAAAGCCATCCATCTCAATTGCTTCCACTTCTTGAGCAGGATCTTTATAATAGCAACACATAGAGCACCCTTTGTGGTCGTTAGAATTTTCTTCATTGCACAGATGAGAACAATGAGTTCAGGTGCTTGTCAGTGTTTTGAATAGTGTCACACAGCTGGCAAATGGTTAAGGTCGTGGTATATTTGCTGTACTCTTGCCTCCATAGTAAGAAGTCAGTGCTCTTATCTGTTAATAGCATCCTGAGAACCTTCAATCTAGCCTCACTTAGTCACCATAACAACGCACATACATTAACAAACAGCCCTTAGTAAGAAAGACTGAAGAAGTACCTTTTATGCATTTCAGAGGTGCCCTTAATTGCTATTTCCATACCAATAATTATTTCTTTAGATGCCTTCCTGTGCCTTTTAAAACAAGTCCAAATCAAAGCCCTTTAGTGAAGAAACATTATAACTAAGAAAAAGGCTTCTTTTATAACACTAAAGAATGAATAAGAACCTTGAGGTTTTGGAGTAAGTGTTGAAGGGCAGCAAATATACCACCACGACCTAAGGTGGCATAAGGATTTTGAAATACAGATCTGGCATAAGATTTATCACAGGCTGGTTATTTCTTAAGAAACTACAGACACAGGAGAAACTTGGAAAACTGAGTAGAAGTTACCTTTTTCTAAGGGATATTTATAAGAAAAACCTTCGTTTGTAAGCATGGTTCCTTTGCTACCAGGAAGGGGAGAATGAACAAATCTGTAGGAACTCTTAGTAAGGGAGAAGGCAATAACTTAGGTCTTAACTTCCATCTCCTTGTTTACTTGTACCTCTGTGTTTAACTTGGTAATCTCCTGGGACTGCCATCCCCTCCAACATTTTTTAACTTTAGCTGAAATGGATGTTTAAGGTGGTGTCTCAGGCCATTTTGAGGACTACTTTGTTTTCCTAGGTATTTCCCATGTGTACATGAAGTACACACATTATTAAATGTCTGTCTTTTATTGCAGAGGTTGTCTCGGCTAAGAACCAAGAGATTATGTTTTCCTCCCCTACAGTGTTTTTAATTTGTTAGATGAATCACAAAGAAAGGGAAAAATAACAGATTTAAAAATCGCTGGCCCTTTCCCACCATGTGTAAATATTAGGTCAATCCATATACTGGTCAAATTGATAGAGTGTGCTACCCCCAACCCATTGTCTCCTGTTTAAGATTGCAGATTTCAAGGACAGATGCTAAAATGTGAGAATGACCTTAGTTGGAATTTCCCTTCAGGGAGATGCAGGGGGAGAAAGAAGTGAAATGGTCAAGGCAAAACAGATTTCCTGGAAGGCCAGAAATCAGGGTATATAAAGGGTGTGCAAACAAAAAGAGGGATTCGAATATGGGATTGGGATCGGAGGCCAATATGGAGATTGGAAAGAGAGAGAGGTTCAATGGAGGGGAGATAGGAATTGGCCATATTGTAGAGTAAAGATGTGAGCCTTGTGGACTTGGCCAGGCCTAGGGGCCTGTAATCTTTGGCTGGCCTAATAGTAGGCAGGTACAGTGAAAATGCTAATGGCCTGCTTGTATCCTGCTTTGTTGAGAGAATTAGGCCTGTATGCTTTAAAGTCAAAGTCAAAAGGTATTTCTCGGGTCACCCTGTTCAAAATTATTCACAAGTATTAGTGAAACAGGGTATAAAGAAGACTTTCTGACTTTAACTATAACTGAACACATACTGGCCTGCTTCCCTCTCTGAAGCAGGCTACAAACAGGCCATATTCACCTTTAACCTTTACCTTAACCTTGAGCACCTCTGCCTGCTTCTCTCTACAAAGCAGGCTGCAAACTGTACATTAGCATTTACACTGATCACCTTTACCATTGATATGCAAAGGCCTCAGTTCCCAGCTCCAAAAACTGCTGTAGAAAAACTTAGAAACACAGCTCCACCATCCCCAGCCTTCTCAACTAAAATACCAAACCAAAGCAAGACTATCAGTGCAGACTAATTTATTTCTAACAAAGTGATTTACTAATTGCTACAAAAGAAACATGTAAAACTCAGATTACTTTAACATTGTCCAAAACCTTTCTCAACATTGTTCAAAGTCCTTTCCCCAGATTGCCCAAAAAATCCTCAGTCTCTCAGTCCTGATCATCTCACTAGTGTCCATCAGAGTTCATCTCCAGATGCTTTAAGACATGTTCCTTTGGCTGCTCCTTTGGCTTGCGCCTCCTTGTCTTCCACTCTGTGTTCTCCTTGTCTTCCAGGTAGCAGGAACTCCATGGTGTCGAACCAGCAAAGTTCACTTTCTTTTCAGGCCTAACTTTTGCACAGCCTCTTTCAGACACAAGTCAAACTCAGCAAAACAAACTCCAACATGGAGTTCAAATCTGCGAACTCCTTAACCGCCTCCTTTAGCACACATGTGGCTAGTCCAGGTCAGCCAAGGGCTGCAGGGCCCTGGTGGCTCACATCTTTACAAGATTCCCATCTCCTCCACTGAATCTCTCTCTATCTGATCTCCATATTGGAATCTGAATCCTTCCTTTGTTTTCACACCCTTATACATTATGATTTCCCACCTTCCAGGAAACCTGTGTCACCTTTCTCCCTCCTCCATCTCCCTGAAGGGAAAGTCCCACTAAGGTCATTCTCACATTTTAGTATACCTGTTCTTGAAATCTGCAATCTTAAACAGGAGACAATGGGGGGTTAGCACACCCTATCATTAGTATTTGGTACAGTCAATCAGAGAAAGAATTTTGCAAATGTTTCTTGTCCTGAGACAGGGTAATTGTTGAATAGAAAAGGAGTTATTTTCCAGATTGATAGTCTTTTTCCAGAATGTTTTTATGTTATAAAATGTCAGTGTTGTTTGCAGGATGTTCTTATCAGAGTATTTAGATTTTCCTATGTCAATGTCCATTTATATTATTTTGGTAACAGTTTTTCTATACTTTCTTTTAAGAAAAGAAAGTTTGCTATTTTTCCTTAAATGTTCTTGCTGTTTTTTTGAACCTCAATGAAGTCTTCAATTTGAGGCTAGATTAAAGCAATTTGATTGTACAATTTAAGGTCACTGGAATACTATTTACCCTCCTAGAACATTGCTCTCCTTATTTTCTCCAGAGTTCTGAAAAAAAGATTAACACCTTGAACAGAACACCTACCTTTCAAGGGAGTTATTATTTACTCATGGGACTTAACTTAGAAAACACTACAAAAACTAAAATTCTCTAGAGATAACAGAATTATTTAGTGGTACAATAACACTCACTTTATTGATTTGATTTTCTAACCCTGTGTTTTGTGATTGCCTAATGTTCTTATTAAGTTTATAACATCATAATGTTAGTAGCTGTTATAAAACTACTAGAGCTAACATTTCTCACTTTATATCTACTGAAAACAGAAGCTAATATTTTAAGTAATTATTTTCCCTTTCTTCCAACCCATTACTCTGACCAATAAACATCTCTCATCAATCATTATATACTGTTTTTCTTCAACCACACACTCCTTAGATAAAGGAAATGTATATTATTAAAACATACACATAAAATGTTCACAAATGTTAATCATGATGGTGAGAATAAACATCAATGGTATATTTTTGTACTGGATTTATTAAGAAAACATGGTTGATCATTTTAATTTAAATCCTGTATCTCAGGGGAAAAAATTTTAGAAGTCTCTTTTATAGTTTGACATTGACTTTATTAATATATCTCTCTTTGGGGCAGTGTTTATACTTTTATTATAACTTCCACTGTAGAATTGTTTTCGGATACAGGTTTATGTAGAGCATAAGTAGAGTCATTTTATAAGAAACCACACATCTGTTTTGAGAGGTACTATAAATTCAACACATATAAAGTGATTAAAAATAAAATTCTATAAATAAAAGATAAAGTATTCCAGGTGAAAAACAAGTAGTGAAAGTACACCTATATTTCACCTTAATGTTTAGCAGGAAATTATAAAGGTAAAGCATGTGGTTGGGGTGCAGGGTAAAATTCCCCAATCCGATGGGTACTTTCGGACTGAAAGGATAATCAAAACAGCATCAGACAGGTTACCAAAGAGAAAATCAACTTAATAACATACAAATGGAGAGTTTATGTGGCTGTAAGTTCTAAAGTGAATTGAGGCAAATCAAGTGTATATTGTGTTGAAGGGCATCATGGAAGAGAAGAAGGAAATACTACTTGACAAGAAGGGAGTGACTTTGAAACAGGGCGACCAGAGAAATACTTTTTGCCTTGACTTAAATACATACAGGCCTGTTTCTCTCTCCGGAGTAGGCTACTAGCAGTTCCTTTGCATTTACCTTTAACTTGAACACCTCTGCCTGCTTCTCTCTATGAAGCAGCATTCAAGCAGTCCATTAGCATTTGCCTTTAACTTGAACTGGACACACCTATGCCTGCTTCTCTCCCTAGGAAGCAGGCTACAGACAGTTAATTAGCATTTTTCACTGTACATGCCTACTATTGATATGCAAACATCAGCCACCAGCTTCTTTCCATTTTTCAGACCTAAAAAGAAAAACTTAGAAATACAGTTTAAACTTTCGTGGGTTCTTTCCACCATCTCCACCCAGCCTTCTCAACCAAAATACCAAGTCAAAGCAAGACTATCAGTGCAGACTAATTTATTTCTAACAAAGTGATTTCCTAATTACTACAAAAGAAACATGTAAGTAAAACTCAGATTACTTTAACATTGTCCAAAACCTTTCTCAACATTGTCCAAAGTCCTTTCCCAGATTGCCCAAAAATCCTCAGTCTCTCAGTC
>PVHY01008661.1:0-60406 GCA_004024945.1 Uropsilus gracilis
ATTCCACTTCAATCTAGTATGACTACACTGAGGCTTCTGGTGATCAGAAAAGTCTTACAAATCCCAGGTATATGAAAAAGAAAGACAAATTGTTTTCTATAACCTTTCCCCATCTGGTCTCTGAAAGTCCAGTTCCCAGGGAGACAGTCTAGGTTGACTCTCTGCATGTTTCCAGTCAGCCCCGGGAGTAGTGCGCTTTGCAGTGAAGCTAGTTTTCTGTGAAGCTGGTGATCCCTGAATATTGTGATTAAGGGGCATTGGATAATAGTTCAGATCTTTAATTCCTGACAAATTTGTACTATCAATTGAGTCTTCATACACAATTCGTTTCTTTGAGATTATTGCTTCCTTCTTGCGAGGAGTCTTACAGGAGAGGTTAATGCATGACCTTCTCACGTTTGACCTGTCCTCCCCTCACTTACATCCTTACAATGTACTCTGACATTGTGTTTCACTGAATGTTGGAAGTGACTTGGGAGATTTCCAGGAGCTTGGAGATGGGGTGGGGGTGGGAATCTGTAAGGCATTCACCAAAAGACAGCATAGATGCTGCATGGAAACCAAGCCAGAGAGGTGATTTATGCAAGTTTGTGTTTCACCTTTGTCATAATTGTTCTAATGACACTATAACAAGAAGCAGATGGTCCGCCTTACAGGAGTCCTCCAGAAAGCAGATGGTATGAACATCTGAGTCAAGCAAGGGCTGTTGGTGAGGGAAGAACCAAGGGAAGGAGGGGCCACAGACTCTGTCCTACATAGACTTCCAGGGCTTATCAAAATGAGCCTCACACCCAGATGGAGGATGGAGATTCCTTTTGGCCAGAGCTAGCTACTATGGCCTCTGGGCCATGAGGTGTCTCTAGAAACCTTGTCTCTTGGGCTGAAAGTAGAACCTTTCTCTTGGTTTTCTATCTGATGACCTTCAGCATCACATTGAAAGTGGCTATTTGTTCTTCCCTTTGGGGGTTTAGCACCACTTACAGTTACTCTTGAACAGTGTGGTGAGCATGCCAGAGTGGTACAGACTTTTCACACACAGGGTAAGTGTGATAAATGTGACTGTAGTCAGTGTTAAGTGGAAATAAAATCTTAATGATGTCTAATGTCATTATGTCTTAATGTCTAATAAAGTCAGACAAAGTTTATTAAACAATCAAAGTGGAGATTTAAACTCAGAAGTGGTTTGACAGGTTTTACTTTGTGAGAGCTATTTCAATAAATGTAAGTTTGAATCTAGTTTATATAGGTAGGGACAGTGAGTCACTGACATTGAGAATAAAATTATTCTATTCTTGATAGGTGAGGATCTTAGTACAAGTTGTCCTCACCTAAAGACGTGCTAAGGCCAGAGGAGGGAAATACAGATTTAATCTTTTTCTTTCCAAAAAATTCAGTGCAGAAATGCAAAGTCTGGCACACATTTTTAAATCTTTTTAATCTTGCCCCTTGGTTATCAACAGGGGTAAAAATAAAGGATCAGGTTTTTCATAGTTAATTCTGGACATGCAGATGATTATGCTCTCTTACATGCTAGACCAGGGAGGGGGTTCCCAGAGAATTTTGCAATATATTCATGTCAGAAAAAATTATGAATGATCTAATGGTAATTTTCATGAAATTTTTCTTATGACAGAAAAATTTATATAGTAACACTTAATAAATAGTATTCAATAAATATTGAATTGAATGTCTACATTGAAATCTTCAGCCTGGGTTTGATTCTCTTTCTGTCTCTTTGTTGTTTTCTTTCTCTTTTTTAATGTTTATTTTTTATTTTTTAATTATTTTTAAAAAATTGATTCCACATATATGTGTGTACACACACACACACACACACACACACACACACAATTTTATGTCATTGTATGCCCTGAGGTTCTTCCATTCCTTGTCACCTGAGAACCATCACCTTAATCTCTTTTGCCCCCCTCCAGATTTTACCCCCTCCCCCTACCTTGCTCTATGCTTCAGTTCTGTTGACTTTAGTTTTAAAATTTCCTTGTCCTTTTGTTTGTTTTCCCTAGATCCCATATATAGATGATATCATCCAGTATTTCTCTTTTTCTAACTTATTTCTGCTAGCTTTGATTCCTTTTAGGTCCATCCAATTATTACAAATGTATCAAATTTGTCTTTTTGATTGATAAATAATATTCCATTTTGTAAATATACTACAACTTTCTGATCCATTCTCCTTTTTGGGGGGCATCCGGGTTGTTTCCATATCCTGGCTATTATAAATAGTGCTGCAATAAACATCCAAGTAGAGGTATCCTTTTGAATAAGTGTTTTGGTGTCCTTTGGGTAGAGTTCCAGCAATGAAGTTTCTGGATCTAATGGTAGTTCCAGTTTCAGTCATTTGAGGGTCCTTCACACAGCTTTCTATAGTGGCTGGATGAATTTGCAGCAGCGGGAATCCACATCCACACCAACACTTGTTGCTGGTTGACATGGGCCATTCTTACTGATGTGAAGTGGAATCTCATTGTGGTTTTGATTTGCATTTCTCTGATTGTAAGTGATGTTGAGTGTTGTTTTCTTTTATACTATTTTTTGTTTATTCTTGTTGTTTCAATACCTTCTAGTAACCACTAGTGCCATATTGCTAGACTGGTACAACAAAATTACATACTATTTAAAATAGCCCAAATATGGAAATAAAATAAATTCCCCAGCAAAGAGAATGGATCAAGAAGATGTCACACACACACACACACACACACACACACATGCACACACACATAGGACTGCTCAATTATCAAAAAAGATAAAAGGATGCCATTTTCAGCAAAACAGATGGAGCTGGAAAAATTTATGCTAAGTGAAATAAGTCAGAAGGAAAAAGATAAATAATAATTTCACTTGTATCTGGAATATAGAAAAAACAAGCAAGGGGTCAGGAAAAAGACAAAACTTGCAAGCTGACCATAGATCTGAAGCATACAACAGGGATGGTGTAGCAGGGGAGAGAGGGGTTGAAGCAGGGGAGGGAAGAGCATAAGGGACTTTGGTGATGGAATCACCAGTGCCATAGTGAGGGGAGAACTATGGGGGCTACACTTGAGGGAAGAAATCAAATACTGTCCCCAAATTAACATTGGTGTAAGAAAATAAATATACATCTATCTGCTTGCCATTCTACACTAGAGATATCTGGAACTTAGCATGCACAAAGTGAAACTCTTTGACTTCTACCCCATATCCATTTCTCCCATGTTTCCCATCCCAGTAAGTGTTAATACATCCTTCCAGGCCATGGTTTCAATCAGGGAGTCATTCTTGTTTCTCCATCTCCTCTACTCCATTCCATTTTTATATATTAAAAGGGGATTAAAATGATCATTAAAAATGATCTGACATTGTTTACAAAAACATATATAAGGTATGGGACCTAGATTCACACCTCAACACGTGCACATGCTACATTTGCCCTCTACCAAAATCTCAGTACTAGTATGCTGTCACCTTCCTCTTCTGTGCCCTCTCCTCTTATACACCCTGCTGGTGACCATCATGGTTTCAGAGTCTAAGGATATATTTTTGTTGTGTTTTTCTGATTTTTATTTTGGTTATATTCAGAAATGAGAGAAACCATTCTCTAATTGTTTTTTACTTTCACTTAGCATAATCACCTCGAGGTTCATTCATCCATCTTGCTCTGAACGGCACTGTTTCATCTTAAAAAAAAAAATAGCTGAGTTGCATTCCATCGAGGATATGTACCACAATTTCTTTACCTATCATATGTTGATAAACATTTAAGATGATTCTATGTCTTGGCTATATTGTGTATTAGTTGCATAGGTAAGTTTGTATCTTATTCTTTAGATACCTAGGAGTGGTATTGATCCTATGTATCATAAATGGATCATATATTTCCAATTTTAGTTTAAAAATATATCCATGCTATTCCCACCAATTTCAGATAACTTGTGCCTGCCCTCTTCCCTCCAAATCCAAAATTTCCATACTTGTCCAAACCACTGCCTTGCTCATTGCTCCCAAGTCTTGTACTGCCTGTTCCAATCTATGCTTTCTTATAAACATAAATTCCGGCCTTCTTCCAGTCTCCCAGCCTTCATCTGACTTCCTAATGTAAGGAAAAATCCACTTGTCTATCATGGCTCACAAGGATTTGTGACCTGGCTTCTGCCTCCTTCTGTGATTTTACATCATATAATGCCCTCCACTCTTCCTCCACACACACCCAATATTCCTTCTACTTCCCTTTATTGCCTTAGGTTCTCTGAACTGTTTGAACACTGGCAACAAATTTCTTGGCTAATCATGTCCCTGAGACTAATTTATTCCCTAATTATTTCAGTTTAAATATCAGTTCCACATAGACTATCCCATCCACCTCTCTCTGTAGTCCACTTGTCCCTAAAAATGGTTCATTTTTTCAGCTATGTATTTGCCTGATTTTTTATGTTTTCTGATTCCCTCTAGATTGCAGAAACTGAAAGCAGGAGCCATTTCCTTCTTTTAAGTTTCTTCTTTATATGCATCATAAAGTACCTGGATTATTTTAATACCACAACTTTTAATTTTAGACATTTAAAAGTCTGCTCATAGCCAGTTCCTTCAGGATATAAGACCTCATGATCATTACTGTGCTATTTACAACAGCTAAGATCTGGAAATAACCTTAGTGTCCAATGAAAGATGAGTGGAATAAGAAGATGGAATACTGCTCTGCTATAAGTAAAGATGAAATCTCAGCATTTGAAACAACATAGATGGAACTAGAAAGACAAATATTTCATTCATATAAATTCATATAAATTGAGGCATCTAGCAGGTGAGGGTGGTGGTGGGGAACAAAAGGTAGAGGGAACATGGAAGGCTATGGTGAAGAAATGTGGGTGCTCTGGTGGTAGATGTGGTGTAATAAGAGGTATGAATTACTGAAGAGGTGTACATTTATACCCCTAAATTATTGAACCAATATCATCTCAATAAAAAATGGTACAATTTTTAAAAAATCAGTGCCTTCAGAAAAACATCCTCAGCTCTATTACTGCTCCACTGGGATCTGTTCAGGGAGTTACTGCCCATATGAACTACTAATTCATGGAGAATGTGGGGGTAGAGGAATACTCAGAATGGCTTTGGAATTGTTTCTGGACTACAATTAATATCTATGAACTCTCAACTGTGTGCCAGTCCCTGTGTAGCCCTGGGACAAGCTAATCCCAACAGAAACCAATGACAACTCAAAAGGAATTTAGATAAATGGGTATTTATAGATATTTGAGGAATTTACAGTAGAGGAATGTTGTCATCACTTTGTAAACTGCTGTTGTGACACACTGCTCACAGACCTAAGAAAATTCATTCCCATAGCTTATAAGGTGTTGTCAACTGACAACCATCTGAAGCCAGTCCTCTGGTAGGATGACTGGGAAATGCCTGGGTTCCAGAAAATCATCTGCATCCAATGTCTGAACCATATAAGATGGAAATGGGCCTTGTGCCCTCAGAACAACTCAGAAGTTCCATTTCAGCTTCAGAAATGTCCACAGAGTCAGCATAGGTCTTGAAGACTATATACTGCCTCCAGCCCATCCTGATTACTTCTCTCCTCTACAAGGGTTGACCCTAGATTGTTTCCTAACAAACTATATGCATATGGATCTCCATTTTAGAGTCTGATTCCTAGACAGCTCAACTTAAAACTTCCTCTTGAACTAAAGATAAAAATGTGGTTCATGGTACCAGAAATTCAGTGAACACTGCAGACATTAGAAGAGAGAATGCGTGACAGAAGTTGTGGGCATAGCTGAAAAAAACCAGGGTCCACCTAGGCTGCATCATTAGAAGTTGGCCTTTTCCTGCTTATTCCCTACCTTCCTGATGCTTCTTTGCATCAGCTAAACAAATGAAAAATGGAATGCAATTAATTCTGAGCGAAGTATTCTGGGAAGATCAGCTTCTAGAGAGCTAGGTAGGGAAGGGTAGAGTCACCTTGAGGGGACAAAGATAAAGTAAGCAGCCTAAGTGGGTGCTGCTGTAGGGCCCTGTTTAAAAATGAGGAAACAGATTTTATATGGCCTGAGTAAAAACACATGACTGACTTTAAGGAAGGAGTGGGACAAGAATTTGGGTTTTGGGGTCTATGCTCTTTCATATCATGCTACACCAGCTCTCTTGATTTCCAGTGCTCCATTCCTTACAAGGACTTAGTACTTCTCTAAGCACTACACCTGGCTTTTCTGTTTATTTTGCAGTCCTTTTTTTCCCCATTATTCAAGACTCAGACAGCATCAACTATTGACTGAACATGTGAAGCTTTGATAGTTCTGGGGATCTAATGGCTGAACTCTCAAACTCCATTTAGTTGGTTTCTATTTTATCTGAGAACTGGGAAGAAAAGTTAGAATTTAAATGAACTGATGTCACCAAATTCTTCTTGAATGTCTGTCAATGTCCACAGCTAAGGGTAAGCAAAGATTAGTTGACCAGAGGTTTCCATTTCATATCTATCAAACCATTGTTTGAACTATGGAATTCTAGTAATGAAATGCCAGGTGTGAACCCCAGCATGCTCTCCTCCCCTCCATAGCAATATTTCTGATCAAAAAGAGCATGTTAAAGTGAGTTTACAATTAGTCTCTACAAAGGAATTGCAAACAGTATGCTGACTTGTAACTGTGTTTATTCATCTCCCCTGATATGCTGACTTAGCCTTTGCTCTTGCCTCAGGCTTTCAAAGCATGGTTCTATGTGGGAGGACATGTGGGGAGGAAGGGGAAAATTCAAATTAAGTGGAGTGCTGCTATTGATGTTCCAGAGGGCAGGGAGCTCAGCTGAGCTTGACTGGAGAGGTCTTTCTAAAGGATTTTGGAAAAGGAATTATGGTGGATGCTGATATGTTAGCTGGCCTTTTTTTTTTTTTTTTCTTGAAAAGATGATACCATGATGATATCAAGGACCATGATGAATATCAGAAAAGTACGAGGTTCCAGGAGGGACATCAGTGAGACAATATCAGGTTTACTTTCTGGGTTTCACTTCTTTCTGTTGCTTTGGCTGTTTTAAGACTGCTTCTTATCATTCCAGTCTCTGGTCAAATGTGGCTTCCTAAAAGAACCCTTCCCTATAATCCAATAAAATTGCCTCCATCCTCAGGGTATTCTTCAGTCCTTTTCTCAGTTTTACTTACTCATGTAATTTATCATTATATGAAATCATCTCATTTTATCTCTCTCCTGTTAAAATATATTTTCTGTAAGGCCAGAAGCTGTCTAGTTTCCAGCTGTGTACTAAGCATAATTGTTGCACAATATATATAAATGCTCCTTGAATAAAATGAATGTACTCCAGGGACTGTACCTACTGTTATAGGCATTTGGTCAGGGGGGTATGCTTTCTGTACTGGCAGACAGGTTTTTAGAGTTCAATTAGCTCTTCTAGTGAAACCTCTGGGATGAGGTAATTTTTAAATGAAGTCAACAGGGATAAAATTGGTGTTAGATTACAAAAGACTTTTACTGCTAACTTCAACTGGAAATCTATCCTAACGTAAAATTTTCAAGCCCATTACTTTGGCTATTTTATAAGTTATCAGAGGGTCTATGGTTGATCTTAGTTGTCAGTATACTAAACAAATGCAATTCCCTAATTAGCTTCTAGAGGGAAACTGCATCCAACCCTGAGCTGGGAGCAATTCATTGCACTTGCTGGACAGTGGTGTTAAGAAAAGGAGTAATTGGCCAGAATCAAAGGGATAAATTTATTTTTTGTATATCGGGGGAAAATTGCTTTGTCATATAAATCAGGCAGTGGAATGATTTGCTTAATGAACATGAAATAATCATTTGAAGCTTTGAAAAGAAGGGTAGAAACACTGAAGGGGGAGTGAATGAGAAATTATGAGGAAAGTTGATATAAAAAAATTTCTCCTTTTACACCGTTCATCTCATCAATTTTGGATCACCTCTGCTTCAAAGGGGAGGTGCGAATCACACATAGATACTTATAATAGGGTGTAAATCTCACTTAAAACTGGCATGTAATGCTTTCTATGCTTTTAAAAAGTAATTAAGATATAACACATAGGGTAAAGGTTATAAACTGTGCTAATCTGAAATCTATAAGTCAATTCTTTTTATCTCTGTAAGCATCTCCCAAAAGAGGGCATAAATCTATGAAGCACCCACAGAAGTTTCATTTTCCCTTTTTTCCAACTGATAGCTTCAAAAGATAATCACTATCATGACTTTTCTCTCCACTGAATAGTTTGAACTTTGTATAAGTGAAATCCTACTGTATGCACACATTCATATATGGTTTATTTGGTTTAACTTAATGTCTGTGAGTTTGAGCCATGTCATTACAGGTCTTGCTCTATGATGAACACACCAACTTTGTGTATCCACTCTTCTGAGGATAGATATTTGATTCCAACCTCCTGTACCCCAACCTGTCCTTGCTATTATGAATACATTTGTTAATATAGATACTTAGTGGGTGGCCAGGAAGATCTGGTTTATAATTTGTGAACCAAAGTCTTCTATTTCAAGTCTAAAAGATAAGCAAACACACTTACGGCTCTTAGATGCACTGCATATACAGATGTTATCAAAGTTAATGAATCTTACACAAAGATATATATATATATATAATATATATTATATATAACCTGTATATATATATACCTATATATATATAAAACATATATATATATATATATATATATATATATATATATATATATATATATATATATATAACCTGTGCATTCAGAAAGAGTACCTTTAAAATGTTGATAATCAATTCTTCCTCATTTTCTGATGGTGGTTCATAAACAAGAAGAATGTAATAGCTAACATTTATTGAACATTCTGTCCTAAGTCCTATGCAGGGCTCTTTACCTGGATTACTTTATTAATCCCTACTAATACCTTACAAGATAGGCACTATTTCGATATCTTTTTTTGAAGCTTGAAAATTCATAGGTAAGATATTTTTAATATAATGCCTGAAATATCATAAGATCTTAAGTCCTTTAATGATTGTAGACATACAGTAGAAACTCAAAATCAATTACGGAGTTGGCAAGGGTTTAGGATAGCAAGCGGGCATTTATGGTTTGATAAGCCAGAGCTTGGACAAACCGGCCAGTCATGTCCTCAGGCTGAAACAGATTCTAGTAGACTGATTAAGTGTCTAGACTAGTAGCTCCCAATCTTAAAGCCATTTCACATTTATGAAATTGCAGGTTTTTCAGTTCCATATTTGGGTTATTGAACCACAATTTGGGGATATGGTATCCAGTTAACTTTTTATTATGCATGCATTCCCTGTGATGCCATTGGTAACCAGGATTGATGTCTCTCTAGCTCCCTTGAGTGACTTTCAAAGAAATGTTTTACCTTTTGTCTCATTTCTCCAACATTTGGGTGGTTGTGAGGGTTTCTGAATAGGTTGATCAAATTATTTGCTTTCATAGAACCTTAGTTGCCTTTATAAACCTACTTTCATATATAACTGCAATTCTTTTTATCTTGCTGAAAATCAAAATAACAGCACAACTAACTATAGTCTCTGAATATTTTCTGCTCATGACTTTGGCTTTTGGAATTTCTCATTTAATTTTTATTGGTGGGAGTGGGGAGGAGGGAGCATAGTTTCCTTCAAAACCTAAGTTTTGACTTTCTAATTTCTTCAAGATTCATCATGACCTATTTTTCCACAGATCAGTAAGGATGTTGAACACATGTCACAAAAAGCCCATACTGGAGATAAAAACATATGTTCCTCTTGCTGATATTCCATTTGGAGGATATTTTTTGAAAGTGTCAGACAGATGAATAAAATATCCTTATCCATATTCAAATTTGCCAGGAAAAGTCATTGGCAAAATGACTTCCAGTAATTTAAACTAACTGAATTTATTGTAAACAAAACCCCTTTTTCCATTTGTTTTCTTAAGTGAGAGGAATATCACTCAAAGATTGCATTAATGTGACTCTTAAAAAGCGCCATATATCTCCAGAAAGTCCAGGGGATATTGTGGGATTTTACCCTTGGTCCAGGGGATTTCCGGGATTACACTGACTTTCAGATGTATCAGAAAGGTTCAGAAGGTGTGCCTGTATGAGTTACAAAGACTTGGCCCTTGCCTATTCCAGGCTCACTCTGTTCCAGACTGGGAAGTGAGAAAGTGGCTACTACGTGAAAAGCTTTAAGTATAGATGTTCCTGGGTGATAACCAAGGAACTGAGTTTTTTCAGAAGAGATCTCTCAGTTCAGATAGTTTAGGATTGGGTTCTAGTACCAACAGATACTGAATGTATGTCCTTGGCAAGCTATCTAATTTGTTTTACATACACTTCCTTATCTGAGAAAGGTGAATGATGATTGCATAATATCAGCCTCCATTGGGCTGCTGTGTGCATTCCCTGTGAAAGTACAGCAAGTTGCAAACCCAGTTACAGTCAGCTATCATTTTTCTTTTTATGTCTGAGGCCATAAGTCTACTTGTAGTTTCCCAGTGGAACCTAAGAGTGTTCAACTATGATGCTTTTTACAATGCATGGATAAGTTGTTGATTAGTTCAGTTTGTGTGTACATATAGTGGATGGTTTTTGTAATAGTACAGTAAAACTAGATTACTTTGTGTTAAAAAAAAAAAGAAAGTTCCTACAGTAGTGAGTGTGGAGTATGCATTTCATGGAATCAATTGTTTGAGATGAGCTCTGTGATTTTAGATGGATGCATTAAAGTGGGACTTGATGGACAAAAGCCTCTCTATATGAACTACTCATCCTACAGGCTTGCCTGGGGATTTGATAGTCTATTATTGAGATTTGTTAGTTAGGGGCATGTACAGCTGCAGGCAACTGTTTTTCTGAGAAACCTGGCACCATTGGCAGAGTCCACTAACACTATGACAAAACTTTCTAGAAATCTAAATTAGAAAAAAATAATCTTTTGTATGATTGATCAGAGGAACTTTTGTGAGATTGCCATAGAACTCATGAGAAACCCCATAAAAATTCTCCCTTTCATCTTGGAAAGGACAGTAGGTAAATTTGATCTCTTTGGCATTTATCTGGCAAATTGGTATTTGATTGGTAGCACTGTTCCCTGGAAAAATATTTAACCCTGGCATACACATGAATATTATTATTGGTGTTCTATAATTATGTGATACTTCTTAAATTTGTCCTGATACAGTATTCTCTGCCAATTTCAATTGTTTTTGTTCTGGAACACTGCAAGTTATAATATTGAATAAATTTCATTGATGATCCATGCTAATTGATGGAACTCCACAGTGCAAATTTTCTACCTAAGACTGAATGGAATATTGGAGGTGAACATAATTTTAATAAGTTTTTGTTAGAAGTAGTACATGTTGGTTTTGTTTCTGTCTCAAGGAATTTTTATTCCCTTCATCTGACCAGAATCCACAGCAATGTTAAACTGTACTTCTGTGAGCAGAATATGTTTGCTTTTTTTTCTCTTTCTTTGATACCATCAAATTATGGAAAAATGGTAATAAGCATTCTTGCTACTCATGGTAATGTGTCTCTCTTTGCATAATTTCCATAAGGGGATTTTATTTGCCTTTCTTAAAATAGATAATTAAAAACATGGTTCATTACTAAGGCTTTGATTAGAATGTCTTTTGGGAGATGAAATTGATCAGCACCAAGAAGAAAAGAGCCTGCCATATTACCTGTATGTTCCAAAGACCTTCAAAGAAGGTGAAGAAACTTAACCCCATTGGCAGGCCTGAACACCCGAGACAAAAATCTTGGAAATCTTTTCCTTGGGAAGAGACAATATTCCCAAAGGACAAGTGCTGCAGGTACAGTCTGGTGAGGCTGCACCATGGCCTGGCTTCTGAAGACTGTGCAGAACAAATGCTGAGAGCTCAAGCTATGATCCCTTATGGAAACTTCCAACATAGCAAACAATTTTTTTTTTTTTAAATGGAAGCCTTTGCCACACTGGCTGTCCATGGACAATTATCTCATAACTGATTGCTATGTCATCCGAGTACCCTGGAACTCTAGAAGAGACTGTCTTATGAGATTGAAGCCTAGGTTTCACACATTTGACTTGTATCACCATAGAAATGAATACAAAAATTAAAAAGGGAGAAAATTCCGGAGTAACAGTAAGAAGTCCTATGCCTGTGAATGACATTCTCAACAGACTCCACCCCCATCTCCATGCCAGTAAGATCTCAGAGGCTGAGTATTACAATTCCCAGCATGCCATGAACCTGGTTCCTGAATGGGAGCCATTCCTGAATGGGAACTAGCAGCCATGCTTGGCTTAAAACCTGCACACATACAGTATCTTTCTCTCTAGCTTTTCTGGCTTCAACTTGCTGATGGCTCAGCTCAGATGGTGCTGCTGGTAGGAAGTATCAGACACTTTATCTCTTTCTCTCTTTCTCTTTCCTCATTCCCCTTCAGATAATAAACCTTACAAAAATTTCTCCACATGTGATTTCAGATCTCATCCTGAGTTCTTAAGTATGTCTGGGTCACCCCTGTTCCCCCCTGGGTTGGCCTTTAACATATATGGCCTTTTCTCTAACCAATTTGTCTGATACTAGACTAGAAGACTAGGAGAATCCAGACTAGAAGACCCCAGAAGCTATAGGATGATTTCTTTTGCTTCCAAAACAGTCTAGCCATAATTCTCTACCTTCCATAGCATAGCATCCCTGATTTCTCTTCTCTCACTGTCTCCCAAGTGAAGTTAGTTGTACCAGCAACAATCCTTCCTCACCCCTGATACATCCTCTTCATAACTTTCCATTCATCCCACCCTTCCTTGGCTATAAATTCCCACTGTCCTAGTATATTTGAAATTGAGGTCTAGCTCCCCCTACTTCAAAACCTCATGGCAGCAGTCCCTCTAATTTATCACCATAACCCTGTTGAATAGTTGGCTTTGCCATTTCAGCAAGTATCAAGGATGAATGTCTGCTTAAAGAACGAGTTAGCATAAGCATCACCACAATACAGACAAAGAACTTCCCCTTACCATTAAAACCCCTTATCACACTATCATAATTTCCTGTTTTTCTGCCTGATTCCTCTAGCAGATGGTCAGTCTCCCCAAGACTCTTTTCTTGGATCATTTATGAGAAAGAATATTTGCTCAGAAAATGTAAGGTGAGTCTAGTAATTCCAGAGTGTTTGTGGAGTTACTCTGTGTGCCCAACCCTGTCATGTGTTGGCATCAGGGACAGTGGGAGTTGGTTTCCTGCCCCTACTAGCTGCTGGGATCCTGGGCAAATAGGAAACAGAAACCTGCATTTTGAATCTGGAATATCTGTGGACAATAAGTCCATAACATAAGACATTTTCTTATCCTTGTGTTTGGTTTTAGGAAATGCACAATGGGCGTCTTTTAAGACAGAGCCTCTTAAATTCCCACCTGGCACCCAAATGGTATTCATGAGAACCTCACTGGCCTCTCAGAGGGGGACTTAATTCAGAATGTGGCAACTGCTCCAGAATGGGCCCCAGTCACTTCTTTTGGTATTGGAATTCCTGTCTGGCTTTACCAGCATCATGAAAGGAGTTTAGTGAGAAACCCAATCCAAGGTTCAATCAAGGAAATTTTATGGTGGATCACACAATAGGAAAGGGGCAGTCTCGCCTCAGCCTAAGATGATGGACTTCTCAGTTTCATAGGGTTGATTACCAGGGCAGGGTAGCAGGGAAACAGGGTATGGATGACTGTGGTTTTATCAGGTCAATACCAGGCACATAAGGAAACAAACAGGGAGTGTGTTCCAGGGGCCCTGCAACAAACTCTCTTTTCTGGTGCATTCCACTTGCCATTTTTAGGGGCGGTTAAGGGAGGTCTTCTCTAGCTAGTTCCTGTTCAAACAGAGTCTGTGATATAGTGTTAGGGCTCAGAAGAGGAATGAATTTCATATATCTGGGTATAGACATCTGGCATCCCCCAGATGAGCTCCTGTTTATGCTCCCATAAAGCACCATCTGAACTTCCAGGGGACAGGGGCTTATCTATGACAGAACAAATCAAGAAGAATACGGAGCAGTCTAGCTGTCCACCAACCACACATTCATTCTAGGTGTCGTCTTTAAATGGAAATTTCAGGTTAGAGACTCACTCAACAGTATATCCAGGATTCAAAGCATCTTGGGTGTCCTTCAGGGTTACCCGCAGGCTCTACTTGGGTATGAAGTATGCAGATTCCATATTCCATTTAGTCTTATGTAAAAAAATCTCAGATTTCTTGTAGCAATTACTGAATCCAGTATTTTCCATAAGCTCTGCAATTTCTTCTTTTATCTTCCATAGCAAAACTGTATTTTGAGAGTATTTGTCAGTCATTTTCCAGTGAATTTTTCTGAACATAAAGTATTAGAAAAAGTAACTTTTGTAAATGGCAAAAGACTTAAAAATAACATAATTAAAGTGTGATTATAAAGCACTTGACAAGTTAGCTCAATTTTATAACACACTACACTAGAACATACTAGACTTAAGTTTCACATAATTTTATAACACTCATATCAATGTTTATATATCAATATTTATTTATATATATGCTATGGTTCAACATTTCTCCTCATGTGACATTATAGCTCTCATGTTCCATTATATCCAAAGTGACACAATTTATTTAACATTTTTTCCACAAGGAGAACAAATTTTGGGGGTGTCATAAGACCTTCAAGATCTTCCATTTTCCCTTTTAATAAATAAAAAGTATTATTTTAAAAGTTTAAATTCAGGGAATTTTTTTCTACCAGCTTAATACACAGATTTTTTTACAAAACAATTCATAATCCATACCTAGTTTTTCAAGCATTATGGTAAGTTTTGTTTGACTTCTAAGAATTTTTCTGCCTAAGAACATAGTTGTACTGTGGTTCTTTAAAAAAAAAAAAAAAAGAAACACCAAAAAAAACACCCTTTGTGTTCATTACTTTCTCAGCACAGTAATCTAGGCTGGAACAGTCTCTCTTTTTCCTACCACCATTTCTACCTGCACATTTTAAGGGCTTCTTTAGATTGGCATCTTCTTGGAAGAGTTAAAGTAACTTAGTCAAAATATACTTTTAAGACTTTTTGATTTGTTATGTCCCATTATTTCCCCTCTATCTTTGTTTGCCTATTTGTTAACCTCTGGAGGTTGTTTGGAACAACTTTATGCGTGAAGATCACGGTAGGCAAGATTAATTTTTCCCATATCATTTCTTTTACTGTGACAAAAAATTTAGCTTAAGTTTGAAAGTGTTTGGTGAACAAAATTAATTGCATCAACTAAATAAAATGCATTCTACCTAATATATATAGATGTTCTGTCAACAAGACAAATGGACTCAGTAGTATAAGTATCTGTGTGGATGAAATGCATAATAATGCAATTACTTTGCCAACAAAATGCTAACTTGCTTTAATCATTCTGTTCACAACATAATGTAAAGTGATTTAGTGGGTAAAATGAATCCACTTACAAATTGTTTTATGGTCATAATGCAGCCCTTTGGTGGAATGTGAATTGATGATAATAATTTTATGGGCAAATGATTTTTCAATTAAAATGTCTTTTCACAGACAAAATAGGAATGTTACAAATGGCTCCCAATAACCACATGCCAAGAAGCAAGCCAAAAGGGCTGTCACCTACATTAACCAAAACCTCAATCGAAAAGGCTTAAAAGCTCAAAAGGTGATTTATTTTCATCAAGTTTATGACTTGCTTTCCTCCTACTTGAGAGGTATTTGCTCCCTACCTTTACTGACCCAATAACAAAGATTAGATCCAGTACCTAATCCACCAATCACTGTCTGCCATCGTTCTTCCTGGGAATTAACTGACTACACCATATTGCTCATTAATAAGCACTAATAATAGAACAAGGGCAATTCTACTTTCTAACATGGGCCCTATTATCTTTAGTGTGGTAATCACTGTACCCATCATCAAAGTGTAATATATTCTTATAATATATAGATATATTCTTATAATATAATATATATAATATAATATATATATAATATTCTTATAATATAATCATCAAAGTGGAATATATTCTTATAGCATAGTTACTTTTTCAATTTGAAGATCGGGATGGAGAAAAATAAATGTTTCTATCTGGGATAACTGTTAGAATTCCTTTTTAGTGAGAATCAGCATTCCCAGATTACTGTCTGGTTGGAATTCTGATGGATTTTTCAAACTCTTAGGTACCTGGAAACAGTTTCCTCTCAATAAGCCTTGCTAGGAAGCAGAGCTGTGCTCCCCAGCAGCCCTCTTTGTCTTCTCTGTATGGTTGGACACAGGGGTGAAGGGCCCTGATGCTCAGCTGCCCTTGTCCCACTGAGAGGTGGGCAGTAATTCCCCAACATGCTTCCCTGGCCTGGCCACTGCTAGCACAGTGGTTACTTCCTTCCTCCCCTCCTCAAGCAAGCAGCTTCATTTCACCCTGATGGGAGTCCTCTACGCTCAGGTTTCCTTTTCTGGAGGTCAAATCTTCCCTCTGGAAATGAAGTCTTTGAAGACTGTGGAGAGGAAAGAGTCACAGCAGAGATGGTAGGCAGGCAACTACAAGAGAGCAGCAAATTTGGCAGGTGAGAGCAGAGAATACTAGGTCAATAAATCTGGAGTAGATGTTGGCTCTGTTGCTTCTTGCCTAGGTTACTTTGAGCCTCTCCCTCTGCATAGTATGGAGAAAATAGCACTGACTTCATTTAGAACCCAGAAATGATTAGAGTTTATGCACAAAGTACTCACAGAGCACTCAATGAGTGACAGCTCTTACTGTCCCTGTAGCCACTGCGACTCAATGAGACCCTGATGATCAGAAGTGGGGCAACAGTTCTCCTGGGGGCTTCTTGTAGTTTTTGATCTCACAAATCCAGTCTCATTGCTTTCCCTTTCTTCTTCACAGTGAGGACTACCAACAGGGCAGCCCACCTATAGAAAAATCTGTATCTGAACAGAGAATTCTGGGTTGCCTTGAACTTCAGAAATTTCAGTTTTGAATCCTCAGTCCTGTTTCTCCACAGACAACTGGTGAGCAGCCTCCTCTTCTCTATTCTGGTTCACAGTTTGTCTAAACTAAGAACAGAAGCAGGGCTGTCTCAGGGCCTTCCCAACCCCTAAAAGGTCTCTATGACATCTGTCTAAGGACACCCCATGGCTGAAGTCCTGCTTTGCCCTGTCCACACTGCATGCCCAGTGCTGGTAAAGGCCTGGGGCAGAGGCATGGGCATTTAAAAGGGTGAGTAAAGAAAAGTATATCTTTTCCCTACCAACTTCTTGCTGCCCTGGGATTATAGCTCCCTCAAGTTGGCTCCTCACATCTATTATTAGCTGTGGTTACCTCCTGAGGTGTGGGGCCAAGTGGGAGGGTAGGTGTGTGTGGGGGGTCAGGCAGCCAGGAAGCTGGGCTGATTCAAGGGAAGCTATTACATGTACAGTCTTAGTATTTACTACCAAAACCCCTTGAAGTCAGCACTATTTCTTTCTCTTTTACCTTTTTTTACCTCTATTTAAAGGTGAGGAATGGAAATTAAAGGCGGCCAAGTAGCCAACCTCTGGTGCAACTAGTGAGTTTGAGTTTAGGTCATGACAGAACAGAGTCCACATCTGTGTTCTCACTCCTAATATGTCATACTTAAAGTGATATTTTGAAATGAATCTCAACCTTTACCCATTCATTCCTCTCTATGCATCTTACATTTCTCAGGCAAATGCCACTCACAAGAGATGATGGGTACTAAAATGAGCAAAACATAATCCTGATACTTGAAAAAGTGGAAGAAGGAGGGAGGCGACACACAGGAAAATGAGTAATTTTGGTACAGAGTAGCATTTGACCTGTCTGTTAAGAATGATGAGATTTCAAAACCAAAATGAAGAATAGTACTCCTCAAAGAATTATATCGTAAAATGTAACCATCACCTGATCATTTCTTTTCAGTTGATTTGAAACAGTAGAATTCTTCTATGTTTTAGCAAACATTTAATTGTGTCAAAATTCAGACTCCTAAAAGTTGCTAGAACAATCTTCTGAGAATGAAGAATGGTAATGGCAGTGAGCCCTATGAGCCTCTAGTCAGGACTTCTTCCTTAACCCAGACTGAGTGGATCCATTAAAAGATAGGAGGGTCAGCCAGTGCCACTTCATCAGAGCTGAGGAGACAGACTGTTTATTCACACAGGGGTTACTTTGGGAAAAATTGTCTTGGACAGTCATGAAATTTTTACTTTTTTTTTTGTTTGTTTGAAAATGAAGAGAGACAGTCCTTTAATGCATGAATGCATGCACACACACATAAGGAAAGCTTGTGACTCTTTTTTTTGAAATTAGATGTGTTGTCCTGGGCATAATTTTTGGCCTTTGCTGATTTACAGGTAAGAATTCAGCAGGCAGCCAAAAAAATTGTACACATATAGAAGGAAAATGGAAAGCCATTTTCTTATTAAGCTGAGAAAAGGGAACAAATAGGTTAAAGCAACCTGAAGTCCTGAATCTGAAAAGTCATTTCGAGTTCCACTCAGCTCAATAGAAGATGCTGCGCAGCCCAGCTCTGAGCAGCGGGGGGGCTAGGGCTGGTTCAGGCGCCCCTGTCAAACACTCAGATGAATGTGTGTGTATGATTCAAACTGAAAAGTTAGCCAGCCTTACAGAGCCGATTAAAAAGCCAGTCAGCAAGACAGGAGAGGCAACTAGCACCCAGTGCAGGAGGGTTTCCTTCCAGCGCTCTCCTTTGCCTTAAGTCAGCATTTTGAACAGTCTGACACTTGGTTGGGGAAAGACCTGGTGAGAATGAGCACCTGCTGTAGGGGACTGCTTAAACATCTTTCTCAGATTCAAACTGACAAAGAAAAAAAAAAAAAGGCAAAAGCAGGTTTCCTTAAAAAACCTTTCCGAGACGAGTAACTCAAAACTGCAACAGAATCCTGCTTTTATTGTGCTTGTCTGTTTCCTACAAATAAGATGACCAAAAGTTTTAAAGTCCAAGTTTTAATTTGTTTCCTGTTTTGGTTGATAGGAATTAATTCTGTCTTTTGGACCTCAAGATGAAGTTACCCTTCTATTTAGAGCTGTTTCTCCTGGGATAATGCCTCATTAATTTATGTCAAATAACGTTAATCATCTAGCTCAAGGAAATTCAGTGATACTGATTTTCACCATACTCTACTTTACTAAGCTTTTGAACATTTTCCTCAAGATAGCAATATTCATTTATAAATTACAAATGCATACTATCTTTAGTTAAGAGGTGCATCTGACATTTTTATTTTTAAATAATTAATTTTATTGACTTGTCACATTTGTGCATTAATTGGTCCCCTCATATATGGCCCTCCCTCCTTCCCCCCTTCATATCCCTCCTTCAGTCACCCCATCTCCCATCTGTGATTTGTTGGTTGGTGAAGTTGATGTTTAGTTGTTCATTGTTTGGCCTGTTGGTCTCTTCCGATATCTGGTAAATGTTCTTATCCTGGGTGAGGACCTGAGCTCCTGTGACTTGTTGGTTTGTGCTGCTTAATTTCTAAGAATAAACTTGAGGTGGGTAGCCCGTCCCTGCTCATCTGGGACCTCTTGCAGGGCAGATGTAGGTGTATAGTGTTTTTCTCCAGGCTCCTTTTTTGGTGGCATTTTATGCTGTGAAATTAAGAGTCTCCTTTTCTTCAGACCTGTGTGGTTGCTGTGATTTATGCCTCCTCATTCATGCTGGCTGCCTCTTCCATTCTGGTGTCTGTCCTGTGGTGCTGCTTTAAAGCCTTTTAGCTCTGGCATCTGGTGTTGGGATCCCCTCTCTTGGTCATTGGCATTAGTGGGATTCCATGGTGGGGTCAGACTTCCGTAAGAGGTTTGTCCATCTCTTCTTCACTCTTGTGGTTACAGTTTTGTTGCAGGGCTCCACCCCCTTCTCTGAGGCTTTCTTTCTCAGACGGGAGAGAAAGGCGTGATCACCTTGGTGTGATCTCTGGGTCAGGGGCTTGTTTTATTAACCCCTAGAACATTGTAGCAAAGCTCTTTGCTATGTCACTTATGTGATTAATCTTACCGTCATGCCTTGTGGGTCTGATCTTGCTCAGTTTGGGTCTTACCCAGGTGACAATCATGACCAGGGTCCTTGTTAGTTCTTCTTTTCTACTGTGTCAGTAGATTGTTGGTTTTCTCTTTTCCAGTGATATCTGTTAGAAGTGGGAGTGACAAAAGGGGGGAACCTTCCCCTGCCTGTAGCCTGAACCCCGGCAGAGGTGCCACCCCCGCCCACAGACACGAAGGAGCTAAGGGTCACTCTCTCTCTCCCAGGACCCCAAGTGCTAACCCTGGGCCCCTGGTGGCTGCCACAAGGGAAATTGGTGGGAGCCTCATCCTTGCATAGACCTGCTGCAGGTGGGCCCAGACCCCACCCCCCAGTCTGGCTTGACCAGTTCCAGTCTGGGTAGCATGGTTCCGAGTTCCCCCCTGGCCATCTGGGCACCAGAATGAGGTGTTGCCCCAGCCCCCAGACACAAAGGAGCTAAGGGCTGCCCTCCCACTCCCGGGACCCCAAGTGGGTGCTTACCCCAGGCCCGTGACTGCCACCAGGGCAATTGGTGGGACTGCACCTGACATTTTGGATGAGACTGGTATTCACATATAAAATCTATTCATTGCTTTGTTTTTGTTGACTTTTTGATCAACCTAATTAGAAAATAATCATTTACCTCATAATGTAATTGACAAAAAGCTCAAACTAGGAAATGAAGTTAGTCCAGCCACCCATTTCCTCATTAGTCCCTTGAGAACATATCACCATATTATGTTTGCAACTTCTCTGTAAACATCTTCTTAAGCTTCCTGTCCACTGGTAAATACTAATAATGTTAGTGGGTGAGAGGGCAGCAAATTACATCACACTGCCTCACAAGGAAAAAGCAGGTCTTTAAATCTGCCACTCTCAGGTCCATTCACCCTTGTGTCACAGCAGCGCAAGGCCAGTTTAATAAAAACAGGGTTTATTAATGAGAGGGTAAGAAACCAACAGTCCTCAGGGCCTCCCAGGCCCCTGGACACCTCACACTACTGTGGTCCAGCCGCAGTGGGGAACAGTGCCTGAGGGAAGGGGTGAGGGTTGCAATCAAGACAAAGCTTGGGCAGGAGGGCACGCAGCAATCCTCTTTGTCAGTGGCCCCGGGTTTATTTTTCACTAGGCTTTTATACAGTTCAGGTTACACAATTTAGCAGTTAAAACAGCCTTTTGCTGATATAAGTTTTACTGGGAACTAGCTTTCTGTAGGCATCTGCTTATCTTGGTCAGACAGTGATCAGGAGACCCTCTATAGGATGCCTTTGTTATGTAAAGTGATTTATTTTCCAGGGCTTCCTGATACCTGTACCAGTTCAGGCATACAGGACGACATGCTGTCAGTAGTTCTATAGTTCCTCATATTTGTGCAGAGTCATTCAGTGGGCAGCCTTCTTTTTCCATCCCCGACATCACCCCAGAAGTTTCTTCCAGTCGCAGGTCTAGGAACTGCATTCATTTCCAGTTATAAGCGTGTCCAAATAGGATGGTGCTTCCTCTTCTCTTCCACCTCAGCTATAAAGCTGGGGTAAGAGGCAAGTCTCCTCAGGTCAACTTCTGTCCTCTCAGGGACACACATTACCAAACCTTTTCAGTATGCCACCCTTCTCAGGAATAGACGTAATCAAGACTTCTTTCCAGCATCAGATGTAACCAAGACCAGGTTTCCAAAAGCTCACGGCTTTTTCTTCTGCCTGGCTGTGGCCCGGACCTGGGTGCCTAAACAGTGCCTGCACCTTCCTCCTCTCTGGTCTGGGTGTGCAGGCATTGGTCTCCCTGCATGCCCACTTATGCTCTCCCATCCATGTTCTTCTCATGCCTGTACTCTCCTCTCTTAAGACTACCTTATGCTTTACCAAGTCTGCCCAGCAGCATCTTCCCACTCAGCTGCATCTTATTACAAAGATGGAGTCACAGCCCCTCCCCCTCCATTCAGCCTTGTCAGCCTATTACAGTTTGGTTAAAATAAGGACACCCAAGCAGAACTGGTGAACATGGGTAAATGGTTCCATCAGAAACCAGGAGAGCCCTTGGCAGCTTGGCAGCTGCGTTGGTAGGACTGGGGTGGATGGGGTCATCTGCAGACAATAGCTGGAGATAAAGGTCTCAGTGACCCTGTACCCATCGCCAAGACAATGGCTGCACAACAGCCAGTGGTCTGGCCGGGGTGACCACACCCTGCTGGACTGGCTCATGGTGGCTGCGTCACCAGTCTGGGCTGATATGGAAGATGTGCAAACACCATGAGCAAATGGCGCTGAGTGGGTGTGGGTGCTTCGGGAACTGGGAACAGGCAGGCTGTGTTGAATGTAAAGGCTCATGGTCCTGACAACATGTGTTTCACAGCAGGAGTGAGGAACTTGGTACTGGAAAGTGCCCCCTCATCCT
The DNA here is from genome assembly GCA_004024945.1 of Uropsilus gracilis. Lineage (NCBI taxonomy): Eukaryota > Metazoa > Chordata > Mammalia > Eulipotyphla > Talpidae > Uropsilus > Uropsilus gracilis. Next base: position 22,438 of record PVHY01008661.1, read on the forward strand.
CACTCGGACCCCTTATGGCATTTCTGGTTCCTATGTAGGATGCCAGGTACACATTGTCACCAAATGGCAGTCAGCTTGGGTGAAGCTGCCAGCTGGTGTGCTCAGGAATGCAGGTTGTTAAGCAACTGAAAGGTATGCCCAAAAAGGCAAGTAAGCCTTTTAGGATGACCTGCGCCCAAATGTCAGTGGATCTACTGTGAGCAAGTGTAGACCATGCCAAAATAGATGCACATGCCAATGTAACATTATGGAGACAATTGTGACAGGGCTGGCAGTTCATTCCTGTGAGAGGAAGAAAGCTGGGAATTTCAGGCCCCAGGCATGTGCCCTGCCCCTGGAGAACCACTTGCTGCCAACCCAGCCCAGGGGGAAGGCTCTGTTCATTTTTTAATAGGATGAGGGCTGAGAACCCTCCTCAGGGAGGGACCAATGTGATCCGGTAGTATGTAAGCCATTGTTTGGTCATGCAGAAAAGTGGGGACCGGAGGCCACATGTGCAGTTAGCCATCCCCAACCAATATGCAAAGGGTTGTTTTTTTGTTTGTTTGTTTGTTTTTTAGCTCTGATTGATCTGGGCACAGAGCATACTCTGTTACATGGGAACCCAGAAAAGTTTCAGGGATCTGCTAATTAACATCAATGGCTAGGGAGACCAGAGTGTCAAGGTGAAAGCAATGAGACACCCCTGGGGGTGGGATGATTACTCTCAAAGGAGTAGAAAGTGTACGTTGTTGCCAATCCTGGAGTACATACAGGGGGTAGGTGTGTTGATGACTCATAGCTGCAGACCACAGCAGGAGAGTTTCATCTTAGGACTTGTGTGGTAAAGGCAGTGTTGCATGGACTTGCTGAGCACCTACCCAGAGTGACCAATATTCAACAGTATCAGTTACCAGGTGACCTCAAAGAGATTACAGGCACAATAGCGGAATTGGAGCAAGTAGACATAGTGTGTGCTGCTCCCAGTACCTATAATTCACCCATGTGGCTGTGGAAGAAGCCTGCTGGCCCTTGATGCATGATGGTAGACTACAGAGTTGAATAAAGTGGTTTCCCCCTTGCATGTGTTCAGGCCTTGAGTGGCAGCCTGGATGGATCCTCTGAGCCACAGGCTGGGCATGTATCATTTTCTTTCTGGTTAGTATAGTGATGAGTCAAGATCAGTTTGTCTTCATTTGGGAAAGCCCACTGAGAGCATTCACTGTGCTCCTGCAGGCATCTGGACTGTCAAGTTCTTGGGTGTTATTTTTTTGGATAAGACCAAAAATTGCCTTGTGTGCTGCCAGATGGGAGGGACTCCCACTGCTGGTGCCAGTAACCTCTTTCCTTTTGCCCCTGGGTTGGTGTGCTCAAATACCTTAATGTGCTGAGCTTACTTGTATTCTGTGGTACTTATTTGCATTTTCACCTTTTGTATTACTTCTGTAGGTTGTGGGTACAGTGTTCCATGTACACCAGGGTAAACTTGGGGAAGACTTATTGTATCATGAAAATACCCTGAGCGGGTAGATTGCAAGATAAATGAATTTTCAAGGATTTTCATACCCTTCTACCATTAGCCTCTATCGCCAATAACCATCACCTGTGTTATTGCATCCTCCCCATGACTTTACACACCTGTGCCCAGTGAGTGAACACATGTGTGATTGTGCATGTGTCTGACCCTGGGGGAGGAGATTAAAGGGTGACAACACCTTGCAGGGAGGGACGGGACAATTGTGGCTATTTACTTGCTTGATATTTTCCCCTGTTCAATATTAAAATCCTGTGACAATGATGCCAAGGGTTGCAACATTCATCTTCAGCTGCTAGAATTGATGATGAACCTACCCTGATTGAGATGATTGCAAAACAAGGCAAGTTGGAAGCACTAGAATTCGTGATCTGAGTAGTGGCCCACAAGCAGAGACAGACAAGAAGCTGATGGGTGGGAAGCCCAGACCCCTTGTCCCTGGACTAGAATTCTCTGAGGAAGGCCCTGTCTTATCTCTCAGAGAGTCACAGCAAGGAAAGTCCTATTGCTCATTGTGCTCCGGGACACACTGTATACTGACTTCCTATCCTCCTTGTCTTTTCTCTCCCAGTAGCATCTGAAGAGAAACTTCTCTATTTATTTTTAAACCTTGTTTCAGACTTTGTTTTTAAAGAACCTTAAAATAATGATATTTGTTTCTGTCATAAGTGAGGGAGAGATTGTAAGAACATGTTTCAAGAAAATGAAGGATCTCCCCTTCATAGGAAGGATCTTCCTATTAGAGTATCGAACAGGTGGAAATAGTATTCACATAAATTGTGCCCATGTTGAAAGAAAAGACAACCCAGTTTGTCTATTCATATTGCATTTCTGTAGGCATATGAGTTTCAAGTCAGATTTTCAAGTTCAATGTAAAGCAATGTAAAGCTACCTTTACTGTTCTTTCACTATCTGGAAACTTGAGCTCAAAAAACCTTCTGAGATAGAAATAAAAACAATTTGGAATCCAATTGAAATCTCTTCTTTTGCAGAGTTCACACCAAGACCAGTTTCCTATAACCTTTAAAAAAACACTTAAGTGACCCCCAGAGTTTCAGGTCATAGACGGTCTCTTCATGTTGTTGCATCCAATCATGTCATGATAGATGTGTGAGTGTTAGTGAATGCTGGTCTCTGTTCTCTGGGCCAGTAACAGAAAGCAGAGTTTGAGGAAAGGAAAGTAGTTTAATTTCTAGATAAAGGGGGATGGCAACAGACTCATGTCTGAAAAATCACCATCTTTCCCTTTGGCAGAGGGCAGGGGCATTTATCCAGGGTTACACAGGAGTAGAAGGGGGGTGGGCAATGTCAGGTGTCTCTCCTGGCCACCAGTTGACACTAGCTTGCTCTTGCCATCCCTGGTGGCCAGCCATTCATAATGTTATCATCCTTTGTGCTCTTTTCCTCAGAATGTAAAAGAAAACAAGGTTCTAGAGGGTACATAAAGGAGATAGGAACCTGGTGGGGCTGAAAAAGAGCCTTTTATCATTGCAACATGAGTCACAGCTATGTCATCTTCTGAACACCAAATTAGATGGTGAAAACCTTTGAAGCCTTCCTGGCAAGCCTTTGTGTAAAGGAGACATGGTTTCCCAGATTCTGTACTTCTGGTTTGTGTGTATATGAGAATAAGAAAAAGAAAATGTAATGGTAATTCTGAACCAAAACACATCACAATTTTCACTGTGACACTTGGGCTATAGTGCCCTACCTGTAAGTTGGGGTGAGGGCTGCCATTCTCCCCTCTGAGTATTCCGTGGCTCTTCCTGAGCTTTATTATTTCTGGAAGTGTTTACACGGTAATGTTGACCATTTAATTTTTTTTTAGGCATTGCCCTCCATACCCTAAAAATCTGGCAGTTGTAGTTTTGTATTCTTCAACATTGTGTTCTTGAGATCATTATTTTCATTGCTTTTGAAATGCCACCTTAGTAGGATGACATAGCCGAATGGGGAGCCAGGGGGCCCCTTTTTGTGATGCAGCTGAAAATTGGGCTGCACTCTGTCAGCCCTGGTGGGCAGATCTGACAAAAGGCTATGTGAGAAGAGATGGCAAGTGTACAAGAGATTGTGACTGGCAGTGTGGCTGGACACCATGGAATGGCGGACTGCGGAGAGTGGGAAGGGTCCAGAGCTATGCTGAGGCTGGGCATGAAGAGTGCTCTGGGTGTGCGGAGTGCTCCGGGCTGGAGAAGCCTGAGGTGCAACTGCCAGGGTGGGCAGCATTGTGGCTGGAAGCTGAGAATGCCAGGCCAGAAGAAGGAAGGCAAGTGGTACCACAGTGAGAGGTGGCGCAAAAAAGGAAAAAGGCTTGTTTTGTTTGAAAGCTGGTACCTGGAGAAATTCAGGGTTTTGTATAAACTGGTTTTGCATTAGTATTTACTGGAAATGTCTGAAGAAACTTGGAGAAGCTGAGGATGCTGGGGCTGAGGACATTACTATCTTCTCTGATACATGAGGACGCTCAAGGTGGGACTTGAACTCAGAGTCTTTGACTGGATTGTGTGGTGAGAAAGCTGGGTTTCTCCCCCCAAACTCCAGTCTTGGGGACTCTTTGCTCATTTGCTTGCTTAAACTGTTGTAGAAAAATTCAGTGTGGCTACATTGAGCACTTGGTCCGCTTTAAAAGGAGCGTGCAGACAGGGTCGGGCCTACCACACCCATTATCACTGTCAGCTGTTGAGGCCCTCAATTGCATTTTTAAGATCAGATGTAATGTTTCTTAGCTCTGATTTATAATTGTAGCTGTTTCTTATTTCCTTCATTCTATTTTTGTTTGTATCCACAATGGGGTTTCTGAATTCTATATGCCATGTTCTGCTGGGTTGAGATTCTCTCAGGAATGTTTTGCTCCAGCACTTGCCATGTGTTCTTTCTGCTCATTGAAATTTTTTTACTGGGTTGTGATAGGGGTAGACGGTTGTCCTTGCACCTGTTCTAATGATTGGAAGATTGGCACCGGAGATGGGTAGTAGGTATAAAGAGGACTGGGGAAAGGATCACCTGGAAAATCAGGGACTCAAGCTTTCTTCTGTGCTGTGGGTGCCAGAGTTTTATGGTGGGGATCTGGTGACGCCCCTCTCCAGTCTGATCACCTTCCAGTCTGATAACTCTTGGTGCCCCTTATTGTTTCATGTTGTCTTCTCTCCAGACTGTGCTTACGCATGCATGCAGCAATTCATATGGTGTCATAGAATGAGAGATGGTTTCTTCCAGCACACATTCTTGTTCTGTGGTTTCCTCCTGTTGTTGACAGGTGCTTGAGCTCTAGTTTATTTAAATAGTCCTTTGTGTTTAAGCCCTGGGGTGGAGGATGACAGGTGTTTTGAATATCCCAGAAGGGACTTGTGTAGACTCTTCTGTGAAGGGACAGCTATGTCCTTTATCCCCTTTCTGATTCAACTGGAGCCTGAATGGTGAAAACCTCAGGCTCAAACCAGTGATCCTTACCCTGCAGCCCCTTGCCCCTTTAGCTCTTCAACTATGCACCCTCCACTTGGCACACACCCTTATCCATGCTGTGTCCTAAATGCCCCCAGCGTTGTCTTGTGCCTAACTAGTCCCTGCTAAGGACTCCCTCAGCTGCCAATCCACCCTCTTGTGGCATCTCTATAGCCAGAGCTCACCTGTGTTTCCTTCCCCTTTTAGCCTGACTGCTGCCCGTCCCCTGGTATATTCTGTCATCCCTAAGGGCTTTTGACTTTGTTTTCACTGCCATCTAGTTATGAGTATCTGGAAGAAAGAGCCTGTCATATTCATTCTGACTCCATCATGGCGCATGCTTTTCATTTTTCAATTTTACTTAATGAATGAAAAAAGGTAGAAAATGAGCAGAACTATGAAGTTATTAACGAACTGGTGGAGGACAAGAATAGAAAATATGTTAACCAGGTATCATAGCATTAGAATCAGGAACCACAAGGAAGTGGGAGTAGGAATGATTAACTAACTATAGAAATGAAAGTCCTTTAGCCAGAATCAAATGATGTAGGAGGTAGCCAGAAGCTCGGGTCTGTGGTGGTGATGTGGAGCTAGAAGGCATTGAAGAGAATGAGTGGTCCTTACAATCAATCCTGTGACATCCTAAAAGTAGTTAATTTAACAAATGTTAACTCCAAAGGAGACATGGTGATTGAAGACAGGCAGGAAAGCTCCTCCAGTCCTTTGAGATTTCACCTGATTATCAAGTTAACAAATGTTAACAACAGCACAAAGGGATGAGCCTCTCCCAGACAGCCTGCAAGGGGTGGCCGTCCTGCCCACCTGTGCTGTGCAGCCTCTCAACAAAACTGTCCATCTCAGGGCAACACCTCTCCAAATTGACTTTTTAAAAACATATTTATTTTGCATTGTTGTAGTCCCCGTATTTCTCCCACCACCATATCATGACCCATCACCATTATCCCTCTTGTTCTCTCCCGTTTCACACCTTCCTTCTCTTTACAATTTCTTATCCTTTTGCTTGAGTTATCTTAATTCCACATATAAGTGACACTACTTAGTATTTTCTTTTTCCTTCTGACTAATTTCAGCTTGCATAATCCCTTCCAACTCCATTCATGTTGCTGCAAATGGCCTGATTTTATCATTTTTGAATGCTGAATAATACTCTATTGGTTAAATATACCACAACTTTTTGATCCACTAGTCTGTATGGGGGCATCTGTGTGTTTGCATAATTTAACTATTGCAAATAGTGCTGCAATAGACATGGGAGTACAGATTTCCTTTTTAATTAGTTTTTGGTATCTTTTGTCTACACAAAGGATTCCCAGAAGTGAGATTGTGGGTCAAATGGTAGTTTCATTTTCATACAGCATTCCATAGTGGCTAGACCAGTTTGCATTCCCACCAGCAGTGTGAAAGTGTTCTTTTTTTCCACATCCTGGACAGACATTGTTGTCTTTTTTTTTTTTTTGATCTGGGCCAATAAGGTTTCAATGTGGTTTTAATTTGCATTTCAAGTGGTTTTAATTTCCATTTCTCTGATTATAACTGATATTGAACATTTTTCCTATGTCTGTTGGTCATCTGAATTTCTTTTTTTGAGAAGTGTCTTTACATTCTTCTGTCCGTTTTTTGATTGGGTTGTTTATGTTTATTGAGTTGTATAAACTCTTGATAATGCTTTGATATTACCGCTTATCTGTTGTATGGTGACCAAATATTTTCTCCCGTTACACGGGGATTCTGTTTTGCTTATTGTCTCTTTTGTGTACAGAAACTTTTTAGTTTCATGTAGTCCCATCCATTTAGCCTTTATTTAATTTTTTTGTTTCAAGAGTTGAGTCCTTAAAGAAGTTTCTGAGATGTATGTACTGGAGTGTTTTGTCTATGGTTTCTTCTATATATTTTATGGTATTAGGCTTTATGTTGAGGTTTTATATACTTTGAGTTGATTTTTGTATATGTCTAGTTTTATTTTTTTCATATTGCTGTCCAATTTTCCCAGCACCATTTATTGAAGAGACTTTCCTTGTTGCAACATATAAATCTTTTCCCCTTTGTCAAAGATCAGGTGTCCGTATACATGTGGTTTTATTTCTGTGTTTTATATTAAATTTCATTGGTCAGTGCTGTTTTTATTACGATGGCCTTGTAATATTGTTTGAAGTTTGGGAGTATAATTCCTTCATTCTTCCTCATTTTAGTTAGGAGCGCTTTTGCTATTAAGGGTTTTTTTTGTGGTTTCATTTGAGCTCAAATTGTATTTGTTCTATCTCCTTGAATTTCATTAAAATTTAATTGGCATTGCATTGAGTCTATAGTATTGCTTTTGGTAGTATAGTCAGTTCCTTGCGTCTCTGTCTCTTTTAACAGTGTTCTATAGTTTTCTTTGTATAAGTCTTTCACATCTTTTGTTAGGTTTACTTCCGGGTATTTAAATTTTCTTGATACTACTCAAAATGGTATGGTTCTTTTAATTTTGTCTTCTTCAGATTGATTGTTTACATACAGGAAGGTTACTGATTTTTGTGTATTACTTTTGTAGTAAAAATCAATTTTACTGAATTGATTTGTTGTGTTTTGGTTTTGGGGGGGGAATTCTCTATATAAAGCTCTCTATATAAAGTATCATATCAACTACATATAGTAATAGTTTCACTTCTTTCCCTATGTGTATTCCTTTTATGTCTTGCTCTTGCTTTATTGCCCTAGCTAGAACTTCCAGTACTATGTTGAAAAGTAGTGGGGAAAGTGAGCATCCTTGCCTGGTTCCCAATTTTAATGGAAATTATTCCAATTTTTCCTCATTAAGGGTAATGTTTGCTGTGGGTTTGTCATAATTGGCTATTGTCATATTGAGATATGTTCCTTGCTTCCTGATTCTTTCAAGGACTTTCATCATGAATAGATGCTGAACTTTATCAAAAGCTTTTTCTGTATCTGTTGATATGATCATGTAGTTTTTGGTTTTCTCCTTGTTGGTATGATAGATATGTTGATTGATTTTCAGATGTTGAACCATCCTTGCACCCCTGCAATAAATACCACTTTGTCATGGTGTATTACCTTTTAATGCTTTGTTGGATTCAGTTTGCCGGAATTTTATTTAGAATTTTTGCATCTGTGATCATTAGGGTAATTGGTCTGTATTTTTTTGCTTTGTGTTACCTTTATTTGGTTTTGTTATTAGTGTTATATTTGCTTTGTAGAACATATTCAGCAGTTTTCCTTCCTTCCCAATTTTTGGGAAGAGTTCCACCAAGACTGGCGTTATTTCCTCTTTGAATGTTTGGTAGAATTCATTTGTGAAACTCTCTGGGCCTGAGCTCTTTTCAGGGAGAGATTTAATGACTGCTTCAATTTCACTGATTGTAATTGGTTTGTTTAAGTCTTCTATTTCCCCTTTGTTCCACTTTGGGTGGCTGTGTAGTTCTAAGAATTTCTCCATCTCATCCAGGATATTGTGTTTGTTTGTGTATAAATGCTCATAGTAGTCTCCAATTATCTTTTGGATTTCTGCTATGTCAATTGTAATTGCTCCTCTTCATTTATGATCCTCTTTATTTGCATTTTCTCCCTTCTTTGTGAGCCTTGCTAGGGGTTTATCAATTTTATTTATTTTTTTCAAAGAACTTTTGATTTTGTTGATCTTCTGGATTGTCTTTTATTTCTATTTCACTTATTTGTGCTTTAATTTCTATCATTTTCTGATATATATTGGGTTTTGGATTATTGTTGTTGTTGTTGTTTCTCTGTCTCTAGTTCCTTGAGTTGAGACATTAGATTATCCCTGTGATTTATTTTTGGCTTTTTGATAATGGACCTGTATTGTTATGTACTTTCCTCTTAATACTGCTTTTGCTGCATCCCATACATTCTGGAATGTGGTGTCATCTTTGTCACTAGTCTCTATGGATATTTTGATTTCTTATTAGATTTCTTTATTTACCCAGTAGTCTCTCAGTAGTATGTTGTTCAGTCTCCAAGAAGTGGGTGATCTTGTCTTCCTTTCATTGTTGATTTCATTTTTGATGACTTTATGATCAGAAAAGAAGTTGGCATTATTTTAATCTTTGTGTATTAAAATTTGTCTTGTGACAAATATTGTCATGATTTTGAAGAATGATCCATGCGTATTTGAAAAAAGATATGTTCTTTTCCATGCTGTACAGTTTCCTGTTGATATCTCTTAGGTACATGTGATGTAGGTTTTCTTTTAGTGCTTTTGTGCCCTGGTGAATCTTTTGGTGAGAGTGGAGTGCTACAGTTACCTACCACGTATGTATTTTCACTGATGTTGCTTTCAGTGTTGCTAGTAATGAATTTTTGTGCTCGCTCATTTCTTAAATATATGTTAATAGTTGTTTTTCTGGTAGTGCCCTTCCTCATTCTTTGACACCTTTTTTAGTTTGAAATCTGCTTTATCTATTATAAGAATGGCTACTTATGCCTTCTTTTGGGAGCCATTTGCTTGTAGGATTGTTTTCTAACCCTTTACTTTCAATCTATGTGATTTTTAGATTTCAGATGGGTTTCCTGGAGGCAGAAGAATATTGGATTTTGTTTTTTGATCCAGCCTGCTACACTGTGTCTTAATTGATGAGTTTAGAACATTAACACTCAGAGTGATTATTGATGTTTGAGTGTCTAAAGTTGCCATTTTGTCAGTCATTTTTGAGTTCTATTTACTTCTTTGTTTTATTCTTCCTTTTTATTCTTTTGTTGGTTTATTCTGTTGGCTTCTTGTACGATTTCTTTGAGTGGAGGTTTAGTAGTGGTGAATAATTTACTAGGTCCTTATTTTTCCTTAATAAGAGAAGATCTTTGCAGAATATTCTTGGCTTGCATTTGTTGTCTTGGAGTTTTTTAAATATGTGGCTCCATTCTCTCCTTGCCTGAAGTGTCTCCTCAGAAAAATCTGAAGTCAGCCTAAATGATTTTCCTTTGCATGTTGACTCTTTTCCTTTCTCTAGTCAGTTTCATAATTCTTTCTTTATCTTGGACTCTTGAAAGCTCTACAATGATGTGTCCTGCTGTGGTTTTCCTTTCATTAAGGTAGTTTAGTGTCCTTCTGACTTCTTGTATGTCTATTTCCATTTCCTTCTTCAGGTTAGGGAAGTTCTCCATTATTTCCTTAAATATTCTTTCAGTCCCCATGACTCTCTTCCTTCCAGGACTCCAATTACTCTAGTATTGACTTCAAAGTATCTGAAAGACCTTTGCATTTCCTCCTCTCTTCTTCCTTTGTAGTTCCCTCTCTTTTTCTTTCTTGGTTCTTTCTATTTCAGTGCCTTTGAGGGTGTTTATTTGTTCTTCTATTTTATCCAATCTGTTCTCATGGTTTTTTCTTGTATTTTTGAGCTCCTCTGTTGCTCTTTTTATATCTGGATCTCTGTTTCTTTTTTTAGGAATTCAATCTTGTTCTTCAGCTCATCAATTATGTAACTTTTACTGACTCATTATTTCTTACATTTTTCTACTTCACTTAACTTGTTGAATGTTTTTGTCATGCTGACTTTGAATTCTTTATCTGATAAGGCATTTCTTCTATGTCATCATTATGGGGATTCTGGAGGTTGTCTTTCCTTTAGTGGTATATTGTTTCCTAGAAGGTTTGCTTGACTATTTGCATTTTCCTCCTTCCTGTGGTTTGCTTTCAGAATTACTCTACATATTGGAACACTATATAGCTCTTGATTGTAGAAAGGCTTGTACCAGGTCCTAGATGATTCTATCTTGTGCTTGAGTTGCTTGGTTAAGTTCTTGGCTACCAGTTGACTATTGCAATGGTCTTTTCTTGTAAACTGTGATGCTGAGTACCAGGTCTGGCAAACTCCCTTCAGTGTCCAATTGCAATGGCATGCAGATCAAGGGACCCTGCATGTGTAAATGGCTCAGAGACCTGCAGTTGCCTGCTCCCTATTTACCTGGGATGCCAGGTCCCGTACCATGCCTGGCAGCCATTTTCAGTGTCTTATCAATGTAAGACACTTTTAATTAGACAACAATGATAGTTTTGTTCCAGCTATTAAGATGAATGATAGGGTTTTTATATGTGAATAATTACTGAATTTTGGCCATTTAATATGGTTCAAATTTGTCTTAATCCACTTGGGTTTCTGTAACAGAATACTACATACTAGGTTCTTAAGATCAACAGACATTTATTTCTTAGAATTGTGATGTCTATGACAGCCTGTTGCAGAGTCTCCTGTCTTCTATTACCTCACATGCTGGAAAGGCCAAGGGACCTCTCAGGTACCTTTTTCCTAAAAACACTAGTCCCATTCATGTTCTAATCACCTCCTAGTACTATGACAATTAGAGTTAAGATTCCAACATATAAACCTTGGGGAAAGAAAAGCATCAAATATCAAAATAAGAACAGAAAGATAACTAAGGGTTGATTGCCACACTGGGCTTGAGTGATCTGAGAATAAATAAGGTTTGATCATATCTGGCCTCTGCCCTCCTGATGTCCTCAGAAACAAACCTATTCAAAGTCATCCATGGGATAGTCTGGGGCTGTTTCAGCATTCATAGTGGCAGAGAAGCTAATCTAATTTGGGGTAACCTGGAAAGGACTTCTGAGGATGTGAACTGTGAACTGGGCCTTGTAATAAATGCAAATGTGTGAAACAGGACTGGAAGAATTGATGGTGGAAGACATCTTTCTCTTTTAAGTCCTGTTTTCAGTTCTTCAGTAGACTCATTTCTGTTATCTGTTTGGCAATGGCCAAGTTCACACAGTCTGAGAAGGTCTGGAAAAAAGAGAGAAATGGTTTCAGCTAACTATCTCAGAGGTTAAATAAATATGTACAGAATATCTAGAATGAATTATGCTGACAGACAACCACTTGAAGGGTGGAGTCTTAAAAAACTAATTTTCATCTAGTTACCAGTCTGCTGATGTGCAGATCAATTCCTGATATCTTCTTCCACCATCAAAGCTAGTCTACCAGGGTTCCAGAGCAATATGAACCTTTATAAACCAAGGACTTCCTGGAGTGGGTGAGGGGTTAGCCTTTAATATGAACCTGCTGGGCCAAGTATTAGTATGAATAAACCTACTTCTTAATAGCCCTGGTGTTCCTGTTTCCTTTACGTACAATAACGTTTGTCAATATATGGATATTAATAAAGTAAATATTAAAGTGGAGTGTAGTGACCAGGAAGCCTATACAGACGATGGGAGAAATAAATTAGTTCCTATATTGATCACAGAATGAAGTAGCGAGTGCACACAGTATAAACGAATTCATATTTTTACTTGTTCCTCCTCCCAATCCTCAACAGTTAATGTTTTGGAGCTAGATTTGTTTTTATCTTACTGTCTGAAATGTGCCTGTGACTTAACTATTTCATTTTGATTATAACTAAAAATGACTTGGGCTCATTTCCGTCTTAGCAGCCAGGCATTGCTTTGATACTATCTTCATTTTCTTTTTTTTGTACCATATTCCCCTGGGAATTGTTACCAGAACTCTAGCAAGAATAGTAATTTGTTATGGCATGAGAAAATGTCTATAAATCCTTAAGGACTTGTCATATTAGAAAGAATTTAAGTGCACAATATGGGCAAAAAGTTGTAGAATCAATGATAAAAATAAATAAGGAACAGCGGGTCTAAATTGATATTGACATTGCACAATACAAGCTAAGTTATCTCTACCTCACTATACCTTGCCTAATCCTGGAGGGATGCTGAGGATCACTTATATTGTGTCAAGAAAAGAGTTTGAAGAACATCAGATTTGTATATGTTATATACTGATTTCTTGTGTGCACTTAAGTGAGATTGGAGGTCCCCAAACCTATCACTCATATTTTAGCTTCAGTTCTCTTAAAGAAGTAGAGATTTTCTTTGCTTGAAAACAGATGGGGATTTCAGACAAAGGTCAACTATCACTGATAATGTGCTTAATGTCAAAATAAATCTGTGATGTGCATTCTAGGCATTTTATGTTTTTCTGCAAAAACATAAAATTTTCACTTGAAAAGAATAATCATGCAGTGGACCTGAAAAAGGATTCCCCTCATATTTCTAGAAAAGAATGTGTAATTAATCACTTACTAAGGTCTTTTCAAATGAAGGTACTGTCCTGGGGTTGATTAGGAATTTCTGAACTTTTGACTGTGACAGCAGTATAAACTGAACAAGTCCGCATGTCCTGGTACAACCTTGAAACAGCTTTTTCTCTTCCAGTGTTTAATTGAGGAATACCTTGCCAGACAAAGATTTAGCTTAGTCATTGGGAATTTAGAATGTATTTTCATTCTCTGATGCTCCTTAATCCTGATTTCCTTTTTTGTCTATTCAACTGTAAAGAAGATCAGACCATCTAAGGGATAGAGTTGGACTGGAAACAATTCTATCACATTTGATAGCAGTTTGAAATTAGTGGTAAATTGGATTTGGAATAAAGTGGTCATGTGCATAAACTGCACAAACAGATCTTTCATGCAAAGCAATAAACTTTCTCTTGGATTTACTAGATGGGGTTAAGGTGATGCATTCACAGACCTTGGCATCACTGCTTGATGGACTACTCATTTGCTTTTGTGCTTCATCGTTTCTGCTGCAGTTTATCAGTGTCTATTTTATAGGCTTAGGCTCCTTTAGGCATTTAACAAAAGGCGGCATTATCTGTGGAGCCTTTTCCTGGAGGCACTGAAATGCCATTCATAGAAACCTCATTATGCCCTTTGGAGGGGAAACGGACACTGAACATCTTGCTACAATGAAGTCTTATGAGAGGAGCAAGTAGTAATATGGGTGGGCTGTTAGAAAAAAATCTAAAAACAAAGTATCTAGATACTTCTTACTATATTGAGTTTTCAAAAATGTAACATTTGTTGAATTAATCTTTCTATTGCACATTTGTCCCTAAATCTGGGGATTACTACTTGATGCTCACACCCATTAAAATGTTAGTGTGGTTAAGAAATGAAACTAAATTTTCAGAGAAGTTATTTGTGAGCAGTGAACAGCCATACTACAGGCAGAGGGCTCCCTAAGTTTTGAAATAAAAAGGCTTTTCTGGTGTTTGTATATGTAGGGGAGGAAAGGGAGCCACCATAACATTAAATATGAAGAGGAAATAGCCCACACCAGTCTGTGCACTCTGAGCTGTGAGCAACTGACTTTTCTTCTCTGTGTGTAAGCCACATAGTCATAGACCATATCTGCAATTTCACTTCTGTGTCTCCAACATTGAATGCATTGTGTGGGGATATATCACACACCCATTAATGCCTTTTACTAAATGTTGGAGGAATACAGAACCCCTTAGAGCACAGTGAATGGCTCCTAGCAGCCAGAGTTATGCTGAAAAATCCTGTCCTTTTGCCTTGGTTCAGGAGTTGATATCTGTAACAGACACTGTTGTCTCTTCTCAGAAGTCTTTTGATCTGAAAAAAGAAAAAGAAAAAAGAAAAAAGAAGTGTTTTGATCTGGCTAATTCTCCCATTCCCTAGTGGGTATTTATTGGTAACAGCTCATGTCTGCACCATTTTTAGGAGACAGTCACCGCCTTGCTTGGTTTTTGTCTGGAGGTTAGACATTGCCCCTTACTTACCACAGGGATGGACCAAGTCAACAGGTGGCCGCTAGAGTCAGGTTCAGAAAATATGTTTTCTAAAAGCACATTGTTGATTTATGTCTTTTTTTCTCATTATTATCTCTTCTGAAAAAAAAATTCCTCAATAAGACTTATATACTTGATATAAATCACACAAGAATTCCCATCTTGCTCTTTTCTTTTAGGAAACATTATGTAAGATAGTGTATAATTTAAAACTTGAAAAGGAGGTGTCTGTGTATTTCTTATCATCTTCCTATCATATTCACAAAACACTCTAGAATCTTTCTAGACTTTTTCTGATGTCAGTTGGACTGCTTTTGTTGTCTACTATCAAAATGAACTTGACATTTATAAATGTTATTGGGAGAAGAGGCCAGCCTTTTCTAAAAATCCTTTTTTTACCAGCTTTCCTAAACAAATAAACAAAAAAACTTTTACCTTTTAATCTGATGCAAAATTGGCAAAAGACTTTACTAACCCTTAAGCTTCCTTTACCTTTGTTACCTGCTGCTTCTGCTTACCCCAGGGCAAGCACCTTCATTTGCAAAGACCTTTCCTTTCCAAACTAAAGGGAAAAAAATTATTCCTAGATCCTCCTCAGTCCCTTTCAGGATTCTTTCTAAGTTCATAGCCTTGTTACATAATCCCAAAGCCAGACCAAACACTTAAAGTGATCAAATAATTTATTACTAAGTAAGTAATACATATGCTGTAAAATAAACATGAAAAACCCATTTAGTTACCCCACCACATGTCCAATTAGAGTTCAAAAACAGGGCATTTCTCTTTCCTCCTTTGGCATCTGTTTTGGGTTTCTCCAGACGCATGTTCCAAGATGTGGTGTTTCTCTTCTCTCTTGGTATCATCTCAACTTTAGACAGTAGAAAAACACCAAGGTAAAACAGGAAACAACACCAGGGCTATTTTCTCAGTCCTCCCTCATAGCTTCTCCAAAAACATCTGAATCAAACTAGATAAAACAAGCTCCAACACAAAATTCAAATCTCCAAACTCTTTAGACTCCTTTAGCACACACCATCAGCTTATGCATGCTAAGACTCATGAGCTCACCAGCTGGGGCTAAAGCCCACAGGCCCCAGGCTACTTGGGCATCATGGCTGAGCCCTCATCCTTTTCCAAAAATGACCAATCCTTTGTTTCTCTCCCAAAATCCTTTTATACCTTTCTCATTGTTTTTCCTCCTTTCTTAGAGCGAATCTTGTCAAAAAGCCTTTTTCTTTTCTCCTCCCCTTCTATCCTTCTGAAAGAAAATTGAATTCTAATGAAAGGCCATCTACCACATCTTGGTGTATTCAACCTAAGCTTTGTTCACCTGAGCCCTGAAACAATCAAGTGAGAAAGTCAATTCTCCACAATATTACCAAGCTCTTCTTGGAATTTACAACACGAAAGCAAAAGGCAAGTATATCCTACTTCCTAGCTACGCTCTTTCTTCCCAATGTTACTATCAATGCATAACACATCAGCTATGTTAATGGCAGATGCCACTCCAACATAACATATTCCACTTTCATCAATCTGCCCAAAGGTCTAAATTCAGAGTTTTGTGATGTTACTGTGAGTAGTTTAGTTTAGGGTAGTGAGCTAGATCTGAAAATAGTCTTGTGAATAGACTCAAAATGTGTCCTTGCCATGCAGTGAAACTTTTGCGTGCCACATCAGGGAAATTTAATTATCTGAAAGTACTCAAAAGAGTTTCCTATGGAAGAAAGTTGCTGCTACCACTAGCTTTTGTTCTCCTTGTTTTCCCTCCCTTTCAAGGTTGTATTATCAGGCTTGGAGTCTGTTTTAATTCATCAAGTTATTAAAGACTTTTGAAGTAGTTAACAAGATCTTTGGATTAATAAATACAGGGTGTTCAGAATAAGAAGGGAGAAAGTACCACTTTGCCTGATGCTGCTCAGATGCCATATGGAGTGGCAGGGAGAAATAAGTGATTGACAACTGGATGGGGAAGGACCAGGAGGAAAAAGAACACGGAAACCATGCCACCTGGAAGACTAAGGTTGCTGGAGACTCCCCAAAAGAGACTTAATTGGGATCTAGTAAGATCAGTCTTCATGTTTTAAAATGACAGTCATACGGTTGCAGAGGAGGAACTAAGAAGCTACACAAGAATAGTTGTATCTCAACAAAGTGTTTATAACAAATGAAATCATTCAATTCCTCAAATTCCCATCATGGAGCTGTTTTAGCAAAATCAATTTCCTGTGCTATAAAACAAGACAGAGTGTTTTATAGAGAGGCATATAAGTTATAGGTTCCCTTTGGCATGGAACCCTCAGATTCTCTAAACTTGGTTTAAACAGAGATATACCTGGTGGGTATGATCTGCTTTTGTTGGAATAATTGGGAAGAGTATAGTAGACAAAATCAAGAAAACACTCAACACATTGTATTTGTAAGGTAAACTCTAGTCCTCTAGCTTGAAAAGTAAGATCTTTTTCAGAGTTGTGGTTCAAGGAAGTTCAGAAGAACTTTTAAAAAAACATCAGTACAAAATCTGAAGGACTGATTTTCCTTCTCATTGTCCTCTTGACCTTGGGAAATTCATTTAAATCTCTCTTCTATGAAGCTGTGATTTGCTGCCATTATCTATAGAGACAAAAGAGGGAATGAAATGGATCTCAGTGTCATCAAATTTCCAGCCACCACAGAATCAGAAAGGTCCATCTGGTTGCTCAGCTCTAACTTTAGTTCCCAGTAATTTCCCCACTCACCAAATTCAGTTCATGGCATTCTCAAAGTTGTGATACAAGGCACTTGCGATTTCCTTGGCTTGGAGAGTCAGTAGAGTTTCTTACAGACATCCCATTTTGATATTCCACATTTTCTGTGAAACTTGCTAAGTTCTTTTGAGATAAGTTGGACCTATTGGAAAGTTGTTAAGTTGTGTAAGTGTCAATGGAGCACAAGTAAGAGAGAAAATCAGGTTTGGATTCAGTAATCTGAGATGCACTAATAAGAATTAAGGCCATATGAATGAATGCTCCCTGAAAAAAAATAAAAATATGCAGAGAAAAAGTAGAAGTTCCAGATAGAACTTAGAAAAGGAAGGGATTAAGGTGGTAGGAGGTTTATACTGGGGCCCAAAAGAGTGATTTCAGAGCCAGAGGAGCTAGATAAGGAAAGATGGATGAAATGTATGATTAGCAGTTTTAGATATTCAGAGGATATCAAATATTGTGAAGACTAAGAACAGGATATTGGTTTAGCTGATTGAGGGATCATTATTAGTGAGTGGACAGATAGATTGCAATTTAATGAAAATTATTAGTACAAGAACAGAAATATATTTGCTCTTGATTAAATAAAAGATTTATTTGTCAAACCACAAGAGACCAAGGGTATGTGTGTGTGTGTATGTGTGTGTGTGTGTGTATGTGTATGATATCATGTGGGAAAACAAGCAAAACCTAGCCAAACTTACAAAACCTAGCCAAACTTACAAAGGGGAGTAACTGGCCTTTTAAAGCCAGCCACACACCATGTTCTTCCCAGCCTGTCTATGCAGTAGCAAGACCCCATAATCTTTAAGGAGACAAAAGAAATTTACTTATTAAAAGACAAACAAGTGACACTGAAGGATACAAGGGAACCCCTTTGGTAATCTTACCACACAGTCCTGTCTCTATCCAAAGAGCACATGGCTGCAGCAACCCGCCCCACCTTAAGCCAGATGGAGTTAAGATGGTACCACCACTCCTTCTTCAAAGATATTGCTCCACTCACTCCAAGCCAGAAGAACCCAATGTGGCATCATCGAATCTTTTAAAGAAGGAGATTCAAATCCAGTGAGGAACACCAGGATGGTATCATCAATTCCTCTCCAAAAGGCACAGCTCTGGCATTCTTTCAGCTCCAAATCCAAAGTGGCTCGGCATCAGCAAAACTCACTCAATACAGCAACACAGTAAGCATTTCAGACATCTCACATTGAAACCAGCAATACAAATTCTCTTCAGTTTTCTAAAAGACTTCTAAGCTTAGCAATTTCAAAGTTAGCCCATGTTCTCAAGTATTCAGTTCCCAAGTCAGCCTACACAAGTAACAAGATTCTCCAACATGCTTCCCTGGGCACATGACCAAGGCAGCTCTGAGGCCTTCCAGCCTCCCTGCTCCCTGCTCCTCTTCTCCATTCTCTGTCTTCTTTCTCCTTTAAATTCCCTAATACTAATCCTATCATGAGAAGGTATGATTTCCTTTCTCCAAGTGTCCAACCACCAATGAACAATAGCTGCTATTTTAATGCAGCACCACCAGTACTGGGGACCACAGCCCCCTAACATATGTATCTTTGAATAGGAGGAATTAGGAACCAAGATCTTTCAGTTTTTCATTGTTCTTCCCTCTGCATGTTAGACTTACTCTTGCAGAATGACTTTTTGCAAGTCAGGAAACCAGGTCAAAAACAACTCTGAGTCATCTTTGTCATAATTGCTGAGTGACTGAATATACAAATGGAGATAGGCCAGAATTTTTTTTTTTTTTTTTGAGACTAGGTCTCACTATTTTTGTCTGTGGAACTGCAGGCTCATGTTGCCCAGGGTACCACAGACTCAAGCAATCCCCAGCCTCAGCTTCCCAGGTAGCTGGGATTATAGGCATGCACCACCATGCCCAACTATATATTTTTGGAACTAGGTCTTGCTACATGCCCCCAGCGGGACTTGAACTATGATCCCTGGTCCTGGCTGTGGCTTCCTAGGCTGCCACTTACAGGTATGGGCCACCATGCCCAGCCAGATAGGCCAGATTTTATATAAAAATAGAACTTTCATTAGGGGGCAACTTCAGAAATAAATAAGTGGATTATCCAAGTTTGTGAGTCCTTACCCATGTGCTTAAGAGCTTGGGGAAAGACCCAAAAGCTGACATAGAGAGAAAAATGAAAACAAAAGGTTTTTTCCACAAGGAGAGTTAGATGAGGAAGGAGAGAAAAAGAAGTAGGAGATGAACAAGAAGGAGAAGAGAAGATTATTAATTTGATCAGCATGTGCCTAGATGACATTTATCCTACCAGCAGTACCAGGGTGCAACCTGAAGTGAAAATAGCAAGACAACCATGTCTTCAGTATTTTAAGGGTCCATCTGGTTGCTCAGCTCTAACTTTAGTTCCCAGTAATTTCCCCACTCACCAAATTCAGTTCATGGCATTCTCAAAGTTGTGATACAAGGCACTTGCGATTTCCTTGGCTTGGAGAGTCAGTAGAGTTTCTTACAGACATCATTTACTAGAGTCAGACTTTGCTCCTTAATGTTCCTTACACTCTGACTCATAGCCTGCAGGAAATAGTCCAGAAAGTCCATCCCCATATTTACAATGAATAGCTTAAGAGTCAAATCTGCAGTCAGACTTGTAGGAAGTCAGATTACTGTCACTTGGGTACAAAGGAAATTGTTTTGTACCTCCTCTGATTTCTTTTAAGGTAGACAATAACCAAACAAGCACTGGGTATTTTAATAAGAGAAAGAGCCATAGAAAAATTTAATAGTAATATGAGCATCTGCAGTGTACATGGGACAGACCCAGCAGCACTGAATGACTTGCCCACTTCAGATAACTTTAAATGCTATCTTAAGTCATTATCTAGGACAAGAGAGGTTGGGAGAAATAAGAGGAATTCAGGGTGTTTACTGGAGAAAATAGAGGTACTGCTCCCTTCTCCAATGAAAAGAGATAAGATCTGCCTGAGGGGGGAGTAACTTAGAATAATTTAGATAATTTGGATATAAGAACCAAAAGCAAACTCCATTCAGTCTTCAGAGTCCCTCCAATGACTCAGCTTCCAGCTGAGGACCAACCAGATAAAGTAAAATATGCACCCTTAGCCAATTACATAAGATGGTCTACTTTTACTTAGACTTATTACGGTTTTCCTGTGCCAGTAGGCACAGCTGAAGAGTTCCCTTTTCCACATTAAATCATCCTCTCCCTTGCTTGCCTTTGATCTCTGCCAAAACACACAAGATGATGCCTTATTTTCCTTTGCTTATCATCATCTATTTGGTCTTTGTTTACTTCCATACTCCATGCCCAGAGAGGAAAATAATCATTTTCCATCATTAACA
Organism: Uropsilus gracilis; assembly: GCA_004024945.1. Classification (NCBI taxonomy): domain Eukaryota; kingdom Metazoa; phylum Chordata; class Mammalia; order Eulipotyphla; family Talpidae; genus Uropsilus; species Uropsilus gracilis. The sequence continues at coordinate 43,075 of PVHY01008661.1, forward strand.
GGGATTCCCACAAAATCATTCTGATTTTCCTGTCTTATGTCATAGCTCCTTCCCCAGAACAATCACTGTTGCCATTGTAGGTATATACTATTTGGCATATATATATATTATTATTATTAATTAAATATTTTTCATACATTTTGTAACCCCTATAGTTCTCACACCAACATACCTCCCATGAACAACCACCATATTTTTTGTGCTGTTCTCATCCCTCCCATTTTGCTCCCTCCCCACTATTCTCCTGCCTCTGCTATGTGCTTCAGTTTTATGATTAGCTGCTATTTTTAACTATTTCTTGAGTTTTGTTTGGATTCTTGATATAAGTGAGGCCATGTCATATTTATCTTTTTCCTTCTGACTAATTTTCACTAGCATCATCCCTTCCAATTCCATTCATGTTGCTGCAAATATTTGTCTTTTTTGATTATTGAGTAATTAAATCAAATTGGATTAATCAATCCATTATGTAATGGATTAATCAGTCCATTGTGACTGTATCAAATACCAATGTATTTTGATTCATTCATCTCCTTTAGGGCATTTGGATTGTTTTCATATCTTGGTTATTGTAAATAATGCTGCAATAAACATAGGAGTGCACGTTTCCTTTCAAATTAGTATGTTTGTGTCTTTTGGATAGATTTCCAGGAGTGAAATCACTGGATATTATGGTAAATCCATTTTTAGTGTTCTGAGGAACCTCCACATAGCCTTTCATAGTGGCTAGACCAGTTTGCAATCCCACCAGCAGTGTAAGAGCATTCTTTTATGTCCACACCCTGGCCAGAATTTATTTCTGTGTTTTATAAATGTGGGCCATTCTCATTCGAGTGAGATGATATACCAATGTAGTTTTGTTTTGCATTTCCCTGAGTATCACAAGAATAGTCAACAGGCAGACTTGAGTGGTACCCTGGATCCCTCAAGTGTGCATCTAAATGAGTTGTCATCCACCACATAGAGACAAAGCATACTCTTAGCATCTAAGACCTTCAAAAGAAAAGAACTCTAATAGAATCATTTTGCATAAAGAGGAAGAAAGAGAAAGGATATCGCTTCCCAGTGAAACTCCCAAAGCTATCAAGCCCTTGTGAGTAAATATCTAGTCCAAGAGTGTTGCCCTGAAGTGGTACTGCTGAAGCTCAAAAGCATGCCACTGTGGGGACCCATAGGAAAGAGGAAGAAGGGATCAGGCGAGTCTGGAAGAAAAGGAGCAAACTCAAAGTTCAAGTCAAGGTAAAGGCTGCCATTATCAGCCGTCCACAGGTCTCCTACCCACATCTGTCCCAAGTCTTCACCAATCTGTGCCATGTCCCTCCAAGTCTTCTCTTTCATGTCTCATCTCCCAAGTCCTTGTTTAGTTACTTTTGGCTGCTCAACTTCACCCTTCATTGTTGGGGAAGAGGCAGGGAACATAGAACTTCCCCTTTTTACATTACACTGTCACAGGTGGTCTTTGTATTCCCATAACTGTGACTGTTGGAGAAGTACCATGTTTCCCACCCTCACATATAGTCATCTTGGACTAGCTATGTTAACTAGAGAGCAGATGAAAGAAATTATATAATGTGGAAGGCAAGTGGGCTCTGAAAGAAAGAGAACTATTATTCCTGTGGTCCAACCTATACCTGATACTACTGGAAGGAGACATGCAGAGGCACTTGGAAGAAACACATGAGGAGGCTGACAATGGCAGCCATCATCTTGACGTATATTGTCCCAGCTTTCTGGCACCTGCTTCAGAATCCTTTTCCTGTGATTCCCCACCAGAAGAGAATTAGACTGGTGGCAAGGCTGCTTCAAGCCAATCCTGTTTGACTGGACATTTGCCCACAAGGTGATGAGTAGTTTGGGGAGTTTTATTGTGAAAGTCTTACTACGAACTTCTGTCTTTGTCTTTATGTGGTGGAAGCCAGGACCCTGTTTTAGAGCATGTAAGTTTGGGGGTTCCAGGGTGCCCCTCAGTCATGCACTAACAAGGCCACTGAGGAGACAAAAAAAAATAGTGTCCTTTAGAAAGAATTGAGAGGAATTTCAGAGTGTATATTTAATGGGAAGATAGGCTAGGGGAAGGGAAGGAAAAGATATTTGGTCTTGAAAAAACATTGTTTAAGACATCTCAGAGTTGAAATAGGGTAGGGCAGAGGGAAATATGATAGTCAAAGGTGTCTAAATCACCTTGAGAGGTGACAGTAGATAATGAATTGTGAAAATAAGGAAACTTCAAATCAAAGTGAGGGCTTGGTATTTCCAACCAGGCCATTTTCCTTAACCTTCTTACCCTGTTCAGTTCTCCTATTCTTCTCCCTGACCTCTCTTTCTATGAGATAGACAAATCAAGTGACAGTGACTGAGTCATGAAAAGGGCATATGATGCAGGATTCTTGAAATTCACTTTCTGGGCTCCTCCTCCCCTTATTCCTGAGACTGCACATTGACTCCTACCAAGGCATCCACTCCCCACCCCATTGCTTCTCCCTGGGAGAAGGTCTTGCATTTAAAAATGTCCCTGATGAGAGGAAACTGACTTCTCTAAGTGAGGCCCTCATTTCCCTTTAGATCCTTTAGGTCACTGTCAATCTGTATGGTTTCAGGGGGTGGTAAAAGGGAAGAAAACCCTTAAACAGCAACAGAAGAGGCTTTGATTCTTTGCTGTGCTTCATAAAGGAACATCATAGAAGAGTAGAAGAACTGGGCATTCTGGTTTGGTTGGGTAAGTTGCTGTCACAGGAGAGCATCTGTTTCTCTCAATGAGCCTTATCAGCACTAGTTACAAGGCTGAAATCCTCTCTTGGGTGACTGGGCACCCAGAAATTTCCAGAAATGGCAGATACAGAAAAATCCTGAAGTAAAAAGATGCTAAATAAGGTCAGTTCCACAAAGCATTCCAGAGCCCATGGCACAGCTCTACAGAGGTGACCCCTAAAGAAACCTCCATTCTTTCAAATGATGGTGTGTGGGAGCTTCCACCCATCCTGTGTCTCCAACTGATGAGCTAATGGGCCAACAGGAGCTTCTCCCCCTACTTGTCTGCCTATCTCAGTTGGTGTCTGTGGTGTGATTTTCACTGTGCTGGGGTTCCAGCTGCCAGTGATGATCAGGCCACCCTGAACTGGACTGGAGTATGCAAACATACATGTCCTGTCAAGAACAAGAATTGTAGTACTTTAAAATAGGTCTTTGTGAAAATTCAAGTTTGGCAAGCAAACGAGTGCAGAAACATTTTTCTAAGTTTGGTTTTTGTTCACTTCCTATTAACCTGACAGTTTATCTGTCTCTGATGCTTGCCTTGGTTCTTGACTTTATAAACATTATTCCAGATTTAAACATTGTTAGAGAGGGAGAGTCTGAGCTCTAGAAACCTCTGTGTCTGATTTTCTGGGGAGACACATGACAATGTGCCTGAGTGACAGCAGCTCTGCACAGGGGCGGCCCACCCTCTATCAGAACAGCCACCAGTGCAGAACCCAGCAGATCCTGACAAGAGCTGACACATAGCCTTCCTTTGGCTCATCTTAAGGTTTCCACTCCTGACTACAGAGGCCTGGTGAGCAACCATGTTCCAGGATCTGTGCACTTGAGTTCACCCTTACTTCTTCATCAACCCTGGCTGTGCTCCCTGACTCATTCTTTCTGAAAATACCATTCCCATGCCTGTGATTCTGAGTTACTGGGCTCCACAGAAAGGAGCAGTCACCTATGATGTGTGCTTTATCTCCCAGGCTATAAAACATGGCCGTTTGTGCTACAAACCTCAAAAAGTCCCACATGAACACAATCTTTTTTGGTCTTCTCCCTGCAGAGCCTTTCTCTGGAGATATTTGTCCCTATGGGCAAGGCTCTCTTTCTCTCCCTGTCTCTATCAACCTCCCAGGGATCTGCAGATGAAGTATCTTGCTCCAGGCCTCTTCTTTCTGTGCTATCAACTCAAGTAAAGAGATAGCAGTCAGCCAATTTATCAGACATAACCAGAATGTTATGTCTGATAAATACCTACCTTAGGGTATGGTATTCTGTCAGATATACAGCAAGATGGGCAAGACATCTGTGCTATGCCTTGATGCCAACTCCTTATGAAGCCTTCCCTTATTTCCCCAGATGAATTTTATATTTATTTTCTGGACCCCTACAAGTGCTGTATTTGGAACTCTATAGGCCTATCCTGTGGGTTGCTTTAACTTACAGTTAACTATGTATGCATGCTCAGTACTTGATGGGGCTTCCACAAAATACAGTAAAGTTCCTGGCTCAAGTACTAATGTGAGTATATCACAAGTGTCTACACATACACACATTCATCTGCAGTTTCACAGAAACTCCTGACATCATATTTGGATCTTAATAGATAATGGATCCTTTTAAATGACATGAGTGATTTTGTGTGGATGAGCATCTCATCACTACCTAGATCTTGGTGCACAAAGGATTTCCTTGACAGCTGGGAAGAGGAGAGGCTGGTGTATCAACTGTATCTCTGTATCAACTGCTGCACCTGCAGAGTACTTTCCATGCTAGGGAAGATTGTGACTGCTCAGATGAAATGTTTAATCAGTTCCATTCTGTGCATGATGATCACTTCTTTTCAAGGCTGAGGTAAGCACTTGTTTGCCAGGTGAGGAAGTAATTTACCTGTTGTTCTGTGTATGGCTTATGAATCAGCCCTCATTTCCATATAACTCCTGCCTTGTCCCATTGGGAAATCTTCTTTATACTGACCAGAGCACCCCTGGCAGGGGTCCCTAAGCTGGGTAACCCCTAAAGGGAAGGACTGGGAAGTTCGAATTGCAGTGATACAGCCTTTTGGGGGAAAAGTCAGATCAGAGCCAATTATTTCCCAACAATAATGATTTTAACCAAGTATAGACAGAGAACAACAGGCTGTTTCCAAACTGTTCACATATACTTTCTTGACTGTGTCTTGGAGCAAATCTGATTAATCTGAGTAAAAAAAAATCAGTATGATTATCTCTGTATCACCATCAGTGCAAGTCTGTTTCAAAGAACTGAAGACAGATGCATCCCCATTTCCAGCAAGTCCATCTACCCCGTACTTGTCTCTGATGTTATTTAACAATCTGAAAGTCCTGACTGAAAGCATCTATCACAATATCTCTTTTGGGACCATATTGCTCCCTGATTGAATATTTTAAGGCAGCATGCTTGAGATTTAGTACATATTGGACAGGTTCATTTTCATTCAGATTGTTTTCTCTTAAGTAAATCTTCATTTCTCAGGATTTTGTTTTAGCTGTAATTAATGTTACCAATATTTTTAGCTTCTTTCTTATGTTGTTCTTTCCAACATGAAAATATTTAATCAGGCTGTGAAAAGTCTGGGAGATTTTATTGAAAAACTTTCAGTTCCTATTGGAATTTTAGAATAATTCTTGTGTAGTGAAGGAAGAACCTTTGCTGTCATTCCTCCTTGGAGGTCTGTCTTGATATAAACTGCTGAGAGTGGAGCGATTGGGTCTTTATGGGTTTGGATATAAATACAAGTATTTTGCAAGGCTCAAGGAGATGAATTTATTCTTTAGGAGAGAGAGAGCAGGGACAGAGGAGAAAGAAAATACAGAAACGGTGGGGAGTGTTGGGGAGAAACTCCACATTGTAAACCTTGCCCATAAATCGTGGTAATCTTGGTACAAAAATACTGAATACCAAAAGTGCTAGTGTTTCTCATGGAAGCTAGTGGAAGTTCTGGATTTTCAAATTCATATTTCTATGGGACAATCAGAAATGATGCACTAGGTTCAAAAGTCTGAGAGGCACCTGTGGAAAGAGAGTGGCCTCTTCTCATACAGCTCCAGATTATCATAGACCATGAAACTGGGTTTGAAGATAAGGAAACTTCAGTCAGCTTACTGGAGGATGGAAGAGGCAAACATCTAGACTATGACTGCAAAGTTGTGGGTTTTTTTATTTTAATCCTGGGGCAATATAACTTGATGTTGCATTCACACATTCCTTCACTTACTCATTCTTTCTGCCTTTATTTATAAATCTTTGACTCTATGTCCAGTCTTGAGCTAGATTTATGCATCAGATACTAAAGTAAAGACAGCCTATACCTCAGTAAACTTAATGTTTCATAGGGGCAGTAAGTTCATAAGAAAGTTTACAATATTTAAAATTTGAATTTAGACACCCACAACATGGCGGAACAGCAAGACTGAGAGTAATCACTCTTCACTTTTCTGAACATTAAAGATTAAAAGGAGGAAAAAGGACTGATACAACATTCCCAAAAGTCTTGGACTCTTGCAACAGGTCAGAAGATGAGGTAATGTTGGAAGACCAAAAACCAGAGAGTAAAGGCTCAGCAGCCACATTGGCCATTGATACACCGCTGGGACCTCAGATTGGCCATTGATGCACCGCTGAGGAGGCACCCACAGCCCCAGCCATTATTGTCAGCAGCAGCATGCTTCTGACCCCACCATCAACTAGTGCCAGATGGTAACACCTTGTTTACTGAGAGGGCTCAGTAAAACCACGCAGCACCTCTGTGGCTGCTTGCATCTTCTTTGGAGGGAACCACCAAATCAGCTATCACCAAACCATCAGAGAGGGCATCAACATCCATGTTAGACCATGCTGACTACAACTGGGGACACTTTGATTGCTGAGGAAACTTAGTGGAACGAGACTCTATGCCACCACTGCTGCTGTTCATAGGTGAGAAGCCCTTGCCTGTGCTTACGTAGCACACAGGAACAGAAGTTCCCAATCCACATACCCACTCCAGAAAGCTCCAGAAAGCTCAGCTGGGAGGGCTAAAAGTTTAGCAGCTAAGGACAATTCACCCTCCCCCACAGGAACACTCACAATTGAGTAATCTCTGCTGAGTGTGAAAATAACTTTGCAGGGCAGAGCCTCTACATCGAACCAAATAAAACCCATGCATTTCTAAACCATCTTACACAAGTAAGAATAGTCCATATCCAAAGAACAGGCAACAACAAGTGCTGGCATGGATGTGGAGAGAAAGGCACACTCTTACACTGCTGGTGGGAATGTAAACTGGTCCAACCACTATGGAAAGCTGTGTGGCGGACCCTCAAATTAATGAAAATGGAACTACCATTTAACCCAGCAATTGCTCTCTAGGGAATCTACCCAAAAGAGACCTCAATATGGGTACAAAGGGACGCCTGTGCTCGGATGTTTACTCCAGCACTATTTATAATTGCAAGGACTTGGAAGCAACCTAAATGGCCCAAAACAGATGACTGGATGAAAAAAATGTGGTATATATACACTATGGAATATTACTCATCAATTAAAAATGACAAATTTGATGATTTTATAACATGGATATACTTAGAAGAAATCATATTAGCAGAAACAAGTCAAAAAGGAAAAGACAGAAACCAAATGGTTTCACTAATAAATGGGATATAGAGAAAAAATAAAAGCCTCGAGGAAAAGTCAAAACAAGCTAAGCACCAAACTGAAGCATACAAGGGCAAGGGGAAAGGGGAAAAATTGTGGGGACGGGGGGTAAATCCCTGGGATTACAATGATGTGATTTTATATATAAATAAATTAAAACAAACAAAAATCAAAAAAACCCATGCATTTCTTTACCACCTCTACCCTTTTTTGGGGGTTATTTCATTTGTTTGTTTTTGTCCTGTTTTGTCTTGGGTCTTTTTTTCCCTGTCCGTCCTTTGGTTTCTTTCTGCTTTGTTTTGTTTTCCTCTTTCCATATCCTTATTATCTTTTTTCCTTAATTTTTTTCTGATTTCTTACACTTTTTATTGCCCTTTTCCCCTCTAGTACTTTTTTCCTTTCTCCCCTTCCTCTTTCTCCTTTGAACACTGCCCATCTTTGCATTTTCCCCTTCTTTTTTCCTTTTTTGGTCTTCTCCCTTCTTTTATTCCTTCTTCCTTCTTTCTCCTTTCTTCCATTTCTCATCTCTTCTGGAACCACAACTTCAAAAGAGAAAGACCTTGGGAAGAGCAGCCCAGTAACTTCACTTTGAAGACCATAACCTAGAGGGACCTAACAACTGACCACAGAAGTTCACTCCAAGAAGCCAACAAGCCCCTCACAGAAGACTGATCCCCTCCTAGTGGTTATCAGGGCACCTACCACATAAGCCCACCCCAGGCCAAAACTTGGGACCCCTCTTCTCAAAGTGGGGGTTAGATAGGTCCAGGGGCAAATAGTGCCCAGGCAAGAGCTTCAGGAAAACTTTACACCAAGCCCCTCTTGCCATAACGTTAACCAGGGAACCTTGCCCATCAACAGAATCACACACAGTTACACCCCATGAACCTTTGCATCAATCATAGTAAAATATGCAAGTGTTCAATCTGTTAGTGATACTGTCTGATGTAGTACAACTGATTCAATTTTGCAAGTTTGTACAGATATCCCTTTGAGCTTGAATTCAAAATATTTTATTGATTATTTTCTTAAAAGTTATTCTTTCCAGTTGGGTAAAATAGGATCTTACTTATTTTTTTTTTTTTAAAAAAAGGGCAATAGCAAGTTCTGGCATGGATGTGGAGAAAAAGGAGCACTTATGCATTGCTGCTGGAATTGCAAACTGGTCCAGCCACTATGGAAAGCAGTGGGAAGGACCCTTAGACTACTGAAAATGGAACACCATTCAATCCAATAGCCCACTTCTGGAAATGAACCCAAAGTGTTTTGGTAAAAGCACTAATTCAAAAGTCATCTGAACTCAAGTGTTTATTGCAGCATTGTTTACAATAATCAGGATATGTAAACAACCGAAATACACCAAAACAAATGAATGAATCCAAAATTTGTGGTAAATGTACACAATGGAATATTTTTAAATTAAATAACATTTATATATAAATTTCACATCTTGTGATATCTGGGGCTCACCCCCCACACTCCCTGACCATTCCCATCTGGTCTCGGCCCCCCCACCCCCAAGTTGTATACTTTAATCTGATTGTTAGCTTGTTTTGACTTTTCCTCAAGACTTTTGTTTATTTTTTCCTATACCCTATATATTAGTGAAACCATTTGGTTTCTGTCTTTTTCTGTAGTTTTTCTGTGGATTTTTTTCATTCTCTATATAATCATGCCATCTGTATGTAATGATAGCTTCAGTTCCTCTTTCCTATTTGTATCAATTTTTATGTCGTTCTCTTTCCTTATTGCCCTAGCTAAAACTTCTAGTACAATGCTAAAAAGTAGAGGGGAATGGGCATCCTTGCCTGGTTCCAGATCTTAATTGGATTGATTATAGTTTTTCCCCATTTAGGATGATGTTTGCCATACGTTTGTCATAGATGGTTTTTATTATGTTGACATATGTTCCTTTAACCCCCAGTTTTTCAAAGGATTTTATCATGAATGGATGCTGGACTTTGTCAAATGCTTTCACTGCATCTACTGATATGATCATGTGGTTTTGTTTTTCTCTTTGTTGATGTGGCATATTATGTTAACTGATTCCCAGATGTTGAACCATCCTTGTGCCCCTGGGATAAATCCCACTTGGTCATGGTGAATAATGATTTTTATGCAATGTTGGATTTGATTTGCCAGGATATTGTTTAAAATTTTTGCATTTGTGTTCATTAGGAAAATTGGTCTATAGTTTTCTTTGTTGGTGCTGTCTTTATTTGGTTTTGGTATGAGTGTGATGTTTGCTTCATAGAATGTGTTTGGCAAATTTCTTCCTTTCTCAATTTTTTGGGAAAAGTTTTAGTAGTGCAGGCATTATTTCATCTTTGAATGTTTGGTAGAATTCATTACTAAAGTCAGCTAGTCCTGGGCTCTTGTTTTAGGTAGAGTTTTGATGACTGCTTCTATTTTGCTGCTTGTAATTGGTTTATTTATGTTCTCTATATCTTCTTTGTTCAATTTTGGATAGGTGTATCTTTCTAAAAATCTGTCCATCTCATCCAGGTTGTTGTATTTATTTCCATAGAGTTGTTCATAGTAATCTCTTATCCTTTGGATTTCTTTTGTGACTATTGTAATTTCTCCTCGCTGATTTGTGATCCTGTTTATTTGAATTTTCTCTCTTTCCTTTGTAAGCTTTGGAAGGGGCTTATCAATTTTTTAAAATTTTTTTCAAAGGACCAGCTTTTGGTTTTGTTGATCTTCTGGATAGTCCTTTTGGCTTCTAGGTTATTTATTTCTTCATTTATTTATTTTTCTTATTTCTGCTGGGTTTTTGGGTTTTTTGTTGCTCTTTTTCTTTTTTCAAGTTGGGAGATAAGGTTATTTCTTTGGTTATTTTCTTGCTTTTTTATATGGGCCTGTACTGCTATGAAATTCCTCTTAGAAATGCTTTTGCTGTGTCCCAGACATTTTGGAATGCTGTGTCTTCTTTGTCATTTGTTTCAAAGTAGGTTTTAAATTTCTTTAATTTCTTCATTTACCCATTCTCCATTTAGTAACATGTTGTTCAGTCCCCAGGTGTTGGTTCCTCTTCTTGCTTTCTTTTCATTGTTGATTTCTAGTTGGATACCTTTATGATCTGAGAAGAAATTTGGTATTATTTAATCATTGTGTATTTATTCATGTTTGCCTTGTGGCCTAGTATGTGGTCAATTTTAGAGTGATCCATGTGCATTTGAGAAGAATGTGTATTCTCTTCCTTGTGGGTGAAGCATCCTGTAGATATCTATTAGGTTCATTTTGTCTAGGTATCCTTTTAAGGCTTTTGTGTCCTTGTGTAGGTTTTGTTTTTCTGATCTGTCCTTGTTGAGAGTGGGGTGTTGAAGTCTCCTACTACATATGTGTTTACAGTTCTCTTAGTAGCTGTCTTATAAATCTTGGTGCATCCTCATTTGGTGAGTATATGTTGATAATTGTTATGTCTTTTTGGTTGGTTGACCCTTGAACCATTAGGTAGTGACCTTCTTTATCCTTTGTCACTTTATTTATTTATTTATTTTGGAATCTGCTTTGTCTACTATAAGAATGGATACCCTTGTCTTTTTTGGGGGGCCATTTGCTTGTAGAATTGTTTTCCATCCTTTTGCTTTCAATATATGCTTGTCTTTTGGGATCAGATGCGTTTCTTGGAGGCAGCAGAATGTTAGATTCTGTCTTTTAATCCAGTCTGCAATTCTGTGTCTTTTGATTGATGAGTTTAGCCCATTGACATTTAGAGTAATTATTGATGTTTGAGGATCTAATAATGGGATTCTGGTGGGCATTTGGGGCTCTGTTTTAGTTTCTTCTTTCTTTTCTTTTTATTATTCATTCTTTTTATTCTTCTGCAGGTTTCAATCTTAGGGCTTCTTGTAGGAGTTCTTGGAGAGGGGGTTTGGTGGTAGCAAATTTCTGAAGGCTTTGTTTTTCTGAGAAGTTTCTGGGTTTTCCTTCATAAAGGAAGGACAGCTTGGCTGGGTAGAGTATTCTTGGTTGGCACTTTTTGTCTAGGAGTGTTTTGAAGATATGGCTCCATTCTCTTCTTGCTTGGAGTATCTCCCCTGAGAAGTCTGAGGTCAGTCTGATTGGTTTTCCTTTGTAGGTTATCTGTTTCTTCTCTCTTGTTATTCTCATAATATTTTCTTTATCTTTGGCTTTTGAAAGTTTTACTATGATGTGTCTTGCTGTGTTTCTTCTTTCATTAAATTAGTTTGGTGTCCTTTTTGCTTCCTGTAAGTCTATTTTCATTTCATCCTTCAGGTTTGGGAATTTTTCCTCCATTATTTCATTGAAGAGCCTTTCAGATCCTATGTCTTTATCTTCACTTTCTGGGATTCCAATAACTCTTATATTTGTTTTCCTTAAGGTATCTGAGAGATCTCTGATTTTTTCTTCTCTCTTCTTTGTTTTCCTCTCTCTTTCTTCATCCTCTCTACTTCTGTATCCCCTACTGTTCTGATTCTTTCTTCTATTTCTTCTAATCTGCTTTCTTGGCTTTTCCCTGCATTTTTGAGCTCTTCTATTGCTCCTCTTATGCACTCCAATTTCTGCAGCTTCTAATTTAGCGTTTCAATTTCTTTTTCTGTTCATCAATGATACTGCTCTTTTTGCTGCAATCTTTTCTATATTTTTCTGCTAATCCTTTTAGTTTGTTGAAAACTTCTACCCTCTTGTTTTCCCTCTTGCTTTTCCTTATTACCTCCTCTTCCTGGCCTCTTTGAGTGCTTTGATCACATTGATTCTGAATCCTTTTTCTGACATATGAAGCATTTTTTCCATGTCATCCATGTTGGTTTCTGCAGATTGTTTATCCTTTGGTGTTGAGTTACTTTTTAGGGCTTGCTTGAGTATTTGTATTCTTCCCCCTTCCTGTGTTTTCTTTTTGGGCTTGCTCTATGTATTGAGTGACTACTGCTCTAGTATTAGATGTCATATTGAAGCCTGTCTACTTGCCTTTGTGCTTTTGCTGCTGTGGAGAATATATCTTGTTTCAGTTGCCAATTTTGGGGACAAGTCCCATTTCAGAGAGTGGATGTGGTGACTAGATGTGGTTTCTATTGTCTGTCTTCTTTTTCATTGTTTCTCTTCTTTCAGCTTAATGGATCTTAAATATTTTTTATTGCCTCTGAGCATCTAGGCTTGTCATATAACCCTTTTTGCCTGAGATGTCTTGATGCTCTTGGGTAGTGAGTGTCCTTGTTTTTCAGGTTTGGGCTTTGGGGTGTGTGCTGGTGGTCTCCAAGTTGACTTTCCTGGGACCCAAAAAACTCAATTTTCACCTAGCCTGACTGGCCAAGGCCCATTCAGTTGCAAAGTTGCAGCATTTGGGTCTTCATTATTAAACCATTATCACTCTTGTGGAGGGCATTTTTTTCCCCATTCCACTGGGTTTCTTTTTGTTTTTTTTTTCTGTTGTCTCTTTCACTGTACAGAAACTTTTTAGTTTGATGTAGTCCCAGCTGTTTATGTTTTCCTTCAATTTTTTTGCCATCTGTAGACATGACTAGAAAGTGATTTCTGAATTGCAATTGGTGGAGGGTTTTGCCTAGGTTTTTCCTCTATATATTTTATGGTATCAGGTCTTACATCCAAGTCTTTTGGAGTTGATTTTTGTACATATTGTGAGGGAGTTGTCTTGGTTCATTTTTTTTTGCATATTTTTGTCCAGTTTTCCCAGCAACATTTGTTGAAGAGGCTGTCTTTGTTTCAGTGTAAGTTTTTCACTCCTTTGTCAAAGATTAGTTGACTCTATATGTGTGGTTTTATTTCAAGGCACTCAATTCTGTTCCATTGGTCACATTCTCTGTTGTTATACCAGTACAATTCTGTTTTTATTATTATGGATTTGTAGTGTCATTTGAAGCCTGGAATATTTATGCCCCCATTCTCTCTTTTTCTGGTGAGGAGGCTTTTTGATATTTGACACCTTTTGTTATTCCAAATAAATTTCAGTAATTTTTGTTCTATCTCTTAAAAAATGCTATTGGAATTTTTATAAGCATTGTGCTGGATCTGTAGATTGCTTTTGGAAGGATGGTCATTTTGATTTGTTAATTCTTCCAATCCATTAGCAGGGAATATCTTTCCATTTTTTATACCCTCTTTTATTTCTTTTAGCAGTGGTTTAAAATTTTCAGTGTTTTAAAGTTTATAGATCTTTCACATGTTTTGTTAGGTTTATTCCCAGATATTTAATTGCTTTTTGTGTGACAGTAAACGGAATTTTTTTTTCAATTTCTTCTTCTTCTTCTTGGCCTTTTGCATATAGGAAAGCTTAAGTGACCTTTTTTCTGTGCAGAATCTCTCCTACTTCTGTACTTAGCCACTCTTGTTTGGGAGAATTGCTCATTTCCCTCTCCAGTCATTTCTGAGATCTTATAAGTGGTATCTTGCAATAGTCTATATCTGGATAATCAAGCCAAGCCAATCACTGATTTTCCTGATGACTTGCAACTGAAATTTTTTTAAAAGTTTGATTTTTTGGTGGTAGTGAGACTGAGAAGTGAGAGGATGCCAAAGCAGGACAAAGTGGGTGAGAAGAATGGTCACATTTACAGTAACCAACCAGCAGATGCCACAGGGATGTGTCCACACTTAATTCTGTTGCCAACCATTTCCAGACTGTGATATACACCTACCTGTCCCTGGTCAATGACTGTTATAGTTTCTATCTGAGAAAAGCCATAAAGAATCATAAGTTTAAACATAATCCTTTCTCTCCACATCCACACTAGCACTTATTGTTGCCCACTTTTTATGGTGTGAGATGGTATCTCACTGTGGTTCTTGATTTGCATTTCCCTGATTATTAGTGATGTTAAGCATTTTTTCATATGATGCCTATTGACCGTTTCTATTTTCTATTTGGAAAACTTTTTAGTTCTTCCCATTTCTTGATGAGTTTTTTTGATTTGTTTTTGTTAAGTTGTATGAGTTCCTTGTGAAACTTTATCATCAGACCCTTGTCTCTTTACACTGCTTGTGGGAATGAAAATTGGTCCAACCACTATGGAAAGCTGTGTGGAGGATCCTCAAAGTACTGAAAATGGAAATCCCATTTGATCTAGCAATCCCACTTCTGGAATCTACCCATCAGTTACAAAAACTCAAATCCAAAAATCAACTGTACCCTGATGTTTATTTCAGCACTATTTACAGCAGCCAGAATATGGAAGCAACCCAATTACCCCAAAATAGATAAATGGAAGCCAAGTTCCTGAGGTAACCCACCTGACCTTCCACCCACCCAGCATGCTGACCAACACCAGATCCATGCTTTCTCAATATGTAGAACAAATTAGAGAGCAAAACATAGTAAGAAGGAAAACTTTGGACATGCAAGCAAGCCCTACAGGAAATAATCCACCACCAACAAAGAAAAGACAATCTCCAAAAAAAAAAAAAAAACAAGGAAAACACTGAAAAATGATGTGAATCTCAGAAAAAGATTCTAGCATCAACATGTTAAATGCACTCCAACAATTAAAAGAAGAATTAGAAAAAATGGACAACAGTATGATAGAAGCATTTAATCACTAAGGAAAGAAGTAGAAGTATATAAAAAAGAAAGCATCAACATGTATAACCTAATCAACGAAGTAAAGAATGAAAATGAATCCCTAAAATAGAAATTGAAAAAAACTCAATATTTAAAGTTTGCAATAGATGAGCTCCAAAATTCACAGAAAAGCCATGGAAGCAGATTAGATGAAAAAGAAGAATGAATCAGCATACTTGAGGATACAGATAGAGAGGACAAAGAAAAAAAGAGAGAGAGACACAAAGTAAGAGGATAGGAAACAAGCTCAGAAATATGTTAGATTCCTTAAAGAAAAGAAACATAAGAGTAATAGGAATACCAGAAGGAGAGAAGAGAGTCATGGGAACTGAAAGGCTTTTCAATATAATAATAGAGGAGGACTTTTCAAATCTGAAGAATAAAATGAAAATAGACATACAGGAAGCCAAAAGGACACCAAACTACTTTAATGAAAGAACAGCCACAGCGAGACACATCATCCTAAAACATCCAATAATCCAATATAAGGAAAAATAATGAGAATGGCTATAGAAAAGAAGCATAACCTACAAAGGAAAATCCATTAGATTTACCTCAGAATTTTTTGATGAAACACTCCAGGCAAGGAGAGAATGGAGTCACAGCTTCAAAAAGTTCCAAGGAAAAAAGTGCCAGCCAAGAATACTCCACCCTACAAAACTATCCTTCCTCTATAAGGGAAAAAAATAGAACCATTTCCGACAAGCAAAGTCTCCAGAATCTGCTACCACTAAACCCCCACACCAAGTTTTGCAGGAGGACTCAAGATCAAAACCACAAGAACAAATACAAAAAATAAATAAATAAATAAAACCCAAAATGACCACCAGGAAACCATTAGAATCACAAACATCAATAATCACCCTAAATGTCAATGGTCTAAACTCAGCAATCAACAGACGAAGAGTTGCAGACTGGATCAGAAAACAGAACCCAACATTCTGCTGCCTCCAAGAAACAAATCTGATCTTAAGGATAAGCATAGACTGAAGGTGTAGGGCTGGAAAACTACACTACAAGCAAATGGCCCCCACAAGAAAGCAGGAGTTGCCATTCTTATATGAAACAGAGCAGGCTTCATATTAGCAAAAGTGACAAAAGATAAAGGCGACCACTACCTAATGGTTAAAGGGTCAATCCAACAACAAAAAATAACAGTAATCAACATATACACACCTAATGAGGGAGCACCAAAATTCATAAAACAACAACTAGTAAAACTGAAATCAAATATTGGTGAGAATACATATGTGGCAGGAGATTTTAACACACCACTCTCAACAAAAGACAGATCAACAAAACAGCTACTACACAAAGAAACAAAAGCTTTAAGGAAGAACTAGACCGAATGAAACTAATAGATATATACAGGACAGTACAACCCCAAGGAAAAAATATACCTTTTTTCAAATAACACAAAGTTGATCATATATTAGATCACAAGACAAACCTGACAAATACACAAAGATTAAAAAAATACCAACTTTTTTCTCCAACCAAAAAGGCATCAAATTAGAAATCAACAATGAAAAAAAAATAAGGAGAGCAAACACTACATGGAGATTGAACAACAGGCTTCTGGAAGATCACTAGGCAAAGAGGAAATCAAGGGAAATTAAAAAGACAATGATGACACAATGTTCCAAAATTTGTGGGATGCAGCAAAAGCAGTACTATGAGGAAAGTTCATAGCAATACAGGCCCAAACAAAAAGAATTGAAGCAGTCCAAAGAAATACTCTAATCTCCCAATTTGAGGACTTAGAAAAAGAGCAACAAAGAAATCCAAAACCCAGCAGAAGACAAGAAATAGCAAAAATAAAAGCAGAGATTAATGAAATAGAAACCAAAAAGACCATAGAGAAGATAAACAAAACCAAAAGCTGATCTTTGAAAAAATAAATAAAATTGAAAACCCCTTACAAGGCTTACAAAGAGGAGAGAAAACTCAAACAGGATCATAAACAAAAAAGGAGATATTACAATAGACCCAGCAGAAATCCAAAAGGTAATTAGAGACTACTATGAACATCTATATGCAAACAAATACAGCAACCAGGAAGAGATAGACAAATTACTGAAACAATACAGTCATCCAAAATTGAACAAAGAAGAAATAGAAAACTTAAACAGGTCAATCACAAGCAGTGAGATTGAGGCAGTCATCAGAACTCTCCTTAAAAACAAGAAGAAACGCACCTGATCGCTAAGGATAAGCATAGACTGAAGGTGCAAGGCTGGAAAACTATACTACAAGCAAACGGCCCCCACAAGAAAGCAGGAGTTGCCATTCTTGTATCAGACAGAGCAGACTTCAAATTAACAAAAGTGACAAAAGATAAAGACGGCCACTACATAATGGTGAAAGGGTCAATCCACCAAAAAGATATAACGG
>PVHY01008662.1:0-60430 GCA_004024945.1 Uropsilus gracilis
ACAAAGACTTCAAAATCAACATGATAAAAGCGCTTCAACAGATAAGGGAGAAAGTAGAAAAATATAAAAATGAAACCATCAACAAGAATAACTTAATCGATGAACTGAAGAATGAAAATTAATTCCTGAAAATGAAATTAAAGGAGATTCAGGATTTAAGAATTGCAGTAGAGGAGCTCAAAAATGCAGGAAAAGTCATTAAAGCAGATTAGATGAAATAGAAGAACGAATCAGCACACTTGAGGATACAGAAAAAGAAAGAACAAAGAAAGAAATAGAGGGAGAAAAACAAAGTAAGAAGACTGAAGAGGAATCTAACAGAGACCTGTTATATTCCTTAAAGAGAGGAAATACGAGAGTAATCGGAATCCCAGAAGGAGAGAGCCATGGGAATGGAAAAGCTTTTTAATATAATAATAAAGAAGAACTTCCCAACTCTGAAGAAAGAAATGAAAATAGACATACAGGAAGCAAAAAAAAAACACCACCAAACTACTTTAATGAAAAACCACAGCAAGACACATCACAGTAAAACTTCCAAGAACCCAAGATAAGGAAAAAATAATGAGAATGACTAGAGAAAAGAAACAGATAACCTACAAATGAAAACCAATTAGGCTGACTTCAGATTTCTCTGAAGAGACGCTCCATGCAAGGAGAGAATGGAATCATATCTACAAAAAACTCCAAGACATAAAGTGCCAGCCAAGAATACGCTACCCTGCAAAACTATTCTTTCTATATGAAGGAAAAACTAGAATCTTCTCTAAGGTTCTAGACAAGCACAATCTCCAGAAGTTTTCTACCACTAAACCCCCACTCCAAGAAATTTTGCAAGAGGCCTCAAGAGCAAAGTCTTAAGACTACAATCTTAAGACTGAGAAGAGGAAATAGAACAAACAAAACAAGGAACCAAATCAAAATCTCAAAATGACCACCAAAAAAACCAATGTTAGAATCTCAAATATCAATAATCACTCTAAATGTCAATGATCTAAACTCAGCAATCAAAAGGTGTTAGAGTTGCAGACTGGATCAAAAAACAGGACTCAACATTCTGCTGCCTCCAAGAAACACATCTGATCTCTAGGGACAAGCATAGACTGAAGGTACAGGGCTGGAAAACTACATTAAAAGCAAATGGCCCCCACAAAAAAGCAGAGGTTGCCATTCTTATATCAGACAGAGCAGACTTCAAACTAAAAACAGTGACAAAAGATAAAGAAGGCCACTACCTAATGGTTAAGTGGTCAATCCACCAAAAAGACATAACAATGATCAACATATATGCGCTTAACGAGGGAGCACCAAAATTCATAAAACAACTTCTAGCAGAACTGAAAATAAACATTGGTGAGAACACATGGGCAGTGTGTGGGGGCTGAGCATCTCTGCTGGTACGCAGGCTTGGGGGGTGGTTTCCCTCAGGTTTACTTCAACCTCAGTAGACCTTCACTAGAGATAAAGAATTCAGTGTCCTGCACCCGTGGCCAGCCATGGTGACTGGTCTCAACACCCTGTGGATGTTGGTGGTTCCCACCCTAGGTCTGGGGGCTGAGGGACCGCTAGGGATGTGCCTTGTTGAAGCTGAGGCTGGTGGATGCATGGGGGTCTCTGGGCTCCTGCACCCCATGACCAGCCATGGAGGTTGGTAGCAACACCCAGTGGGTAGGAAAGCTGGTGACGACACCTGGGTAAACCTCCCAGAGCCTGAGAACCTGGGAGGGGGGATGGGTGGAGTTTTAACCCCATCTATCGGCAGATGGTTGTTGTACAGGGCAGCCATCTGCAGCCCGTATCAGCTGGGGCATGTTTTCCCCAGGCCCCAACCTAGGGGGAACCTTGAGGGTACATGTCCAGCCATCCAGGTTGTGCCCCCATGCAGGGAGAAGCCAGCATGGGGCCAGAGCGGGGACTTAAGTCCTGCCCACCAGCAAGCAGCCTAAGCAGGCTGTTTGCCTGCCTGGGGTCCCAGGCTGTCGGAGCTCCCTCCAGCAGGGAGCAAAGGCAGCAATGAACCCTGGGTAAGCCCTCCAAAGCCTGGAGAGCCCAGGAGGGGCGGGGGATGGAGCAGCAACCATCAGTGGAAGGGGCAGCAACCATCTGCAGTCCAGATCAGCCAGAAATGTTTCCCTCAGGCCACCAACCCAGGGGGCACTTGGAAATGTGTATGACCAGCCATCCAGGCCCTACCCCCTCCCATGCAGAGAGGTACCAGTGTGCGGGTGGGGGGTGGGAAATGCCCCTTCCATTTCACTGTCACCCCAGCTAATCTTCAGGAGCAAGAAGAACATACATAATACAAACTCCATCATAGAATGGGTAAGGGACCAGGTAAAAATCCAGCCCACATGCCTGAGCTGGACAAAGTGGATGGACAGTCGAGAGAATCAGTGCATGCGAGACAGGAGAAACAACTACGGAAACATGATGTCACAAGGTGCAAAGGTGCAACTACGAGCTCTCTGGGTCCAGAAGACCCAAGACTTCATTTTGGAGATGCCTTTTAGGAGACCAAGGCACCCCTCTCCACACTAAGGGAGAGGAGAGGAAGGCCAAGAACTGGGGCCTCGGCCCCACAGCAGGGCTACAAAGTGAGACAGAGGAAATGATCTACAATGGCTGTATCCAGATGCCTGTATCCACAGAGAAACCTCTACACTGACACTCACAGGGGGTATAGCCCTCTAAATCTGATGCCAGATCCAGCAGCAAAACAACAGAGATGGGATTAGAGAAGTCAGCCTCCAATAAGAGACCATGGACAGAACACAAATAGATATAGACTGGCTGCCCAATGCAATCTTAAGATTGAGAACCTATCAGCAAGGTTCGCCTGGTTCCAACAGTCCCTCATCCAGTGAAAGAACACTGCCAGAAGAAAAAAAGAGACTAATGGACTTATCACAGACCAGTAAACAACAAAGAACTGGATTTGAGAGAATGGAGGGGCCACCAGAAGGAGGAGGGAGAGAGAGGTATCCCAAGAACCATTTACCAAGGTTGTGATTTAAAGAATAAAAATAAATTAAAAAACAACAAAAAATAAACCTTGCCAAAGAATCTATACAGACACAACTCAGAGATGTTTTTGCAGGTGCAGTTCTAGACTATAGCAACAAAGCAAATAGTCAAGTCACATGACTTTTTTTTGTTTTCCCAGTTTGTATGAAAGTTATGTTTATATTATAATATAGACTTTTAAGTGTGTAATAGTGTTATGTTTAATAAAACTGTACATACATTAGTTTAAAACTATGTTGGTGCTAAAAATGTTAACCATCATCTGAGCCTTTAGCAAGTTGAAATATTTTTGCTGCAAAGTCTTGCTTTGATGTTAATGGCTGCTGGTATTAATGGTTGAGGTGGTGGTTAAGATTAAGTTGTTAAAACATAATAACTATGAAACTTGCCACATAGATGGGTTCTTATATTCTTGAAAGATTTCTCTGTAACATGATGCTGTTAGCATTTTACTTTCATTAGAGTATCTTTCAAATTTGGAGTTAATTGTCTTAAACCCTGCTGCTTCTTTATTAATATTCTAATTCCTTTGTTGTCATTTCAACGATGTTCACATCTTCACCAAAAATAGATTCTGTCTCAAGTATCTACATTCTTTGTTCATATAAAGAAGTAATATCTTATTTGTTAAACTTTCATCATGAAATTGCAGCAATTCAGTCACATCTTTCAGGCTCCATTTCTAATTCTAGTTCTATTACTGTTTCTACCATAGCTGCAATTACCTTTTCCAGTGAAATCTTGAACTCTTGAAAGTCATCAGTGAAGGTTGGAATCAACTTCTTTCAAATGTCTATTAATGTTAATGTTTTGATTTGTTCTCAAGAATCACAAATGTTTTAATGACATCTAGAAAGGCTATATAGCTACAGTATCTGTAGTCATTTGAAGTTAATTTCTTAAATAATCATATTTGAAAGTCAAAATCCCTAACCCATGGAAAATATTATGGATATTGTGTGAACTGTATAAAAACAGTGATTAAAATCTTTGTTTATCTCTATCCTTGTAACACCCTGTACAACTCCTTGTAGAGGCCTTGAATGACAAGATACTTTGTAAGCAGCAACATTTGAGAAGAAATTTCTGTCTGAGCAGTAGATTTCAGCAGTGAGCTTAAAATATCTTGTAAATCATGTTATAAACATCTACTATCCAGGCTTTGATGTTCCTTTGGAAGAACACAGGCAGAGTAGATTCCACTAATTTTTAGTGACCTGGGATTTGTGGAGTAATAAATAAACATTGGCTTCAATAAGTCATCAGCCCCTCTCTTGTCCTTTGAAGTTTTGAAGTCAGATCTTGAATTTTCCTCTATACCTATGAAAGTCCTTAACATCATCTTCTTCCAAAGGTTATTTCATTTGCATTGAAAATCTGTTGTTTAGTTCAGTCACCTTAATCAGTGATTGTACCTAAACTTCTGGATAAATTGCTATAGTTTCTGTTAGTTAGCACTTGCTGTTTTACTTTGAACTTTTATCTTTTGGAGATGGTTTATTTCCTTAAACCTCATCAAATAACCTTTGTTAGCTTTAAAGATATGAAATGACTGCATGCTATTGGAAAAATGTTAGCAACAAACTTGCTGTTAGCTTTAAACTTTTCTTATGCAACTTCCTCACTTCTCTCAACCTTCACAGAATTGAAAAGAATTAGGCTCTTGATCTGAATTAGATTTTAACTTAAGGAATATTATGGTAGATTTGATATATTCATACCAATACAGCTTTGTCTATATGAGGAACAAGTTTGTTTTGCTTTCTTATCGCTCATTTGTTCACTGGAACAGCATTTTTTATTTCCATTAAGAAATTTTCCTTTGCATTCATAATTTGGCTAACTGGTACAAGAGGCCCAATCTTCAGCCTAGCTTAGCTTTGACACAGCTTTCTCGCTTAATCATTTCTAACTTTTGACTTAAGAGGCTTGCAACTCTCCCTTTCACATGAGTATTTATAGGCCATTTTAGAATTAATAACTGGCCTAATTTCATTATTGTTGTGTCTCAGGGAACAAGGAGGCCCGAGGAGAGGGAGAGAGATGGGGAAAGGTGGTTGGTGTGACAGTCAGAACATATACAACATTTATAGATAAATTTATGGATGTGATTTATGGTACCCATAAACAATTACAATTACAAGAAAAATATCATCATGGGTCATAGGTCACCGTAACAGATATAATAATAATGATGATGAAAAAGTTTACAATATTGTGAGAATTATCAAAATGTTGCAGATATTGGAAACATGACAGCAATAAAATTGCTCATCACAGAGTTGTCATAAACCTTCAGTAAAAACACACACACACACACACAAAACTACTTTATTGCATTGTAAAGTACAATACAGTCAAATGAATTACTGACACTTGCAACAACATAGATGTATCTCAAAAGAATGATACTAAGCCAAAGAAGCCAGACACAAAGACTACTTATGTGATTCTAATCACATGGCATTCTAGGAAAAGGCAAAATTGTTGTCATCAAAAAATTATCAGTGGTTATTATTGTCACTAGAATGTTAATGTTAGGGATTACAAAAACATATGAGGGAAGATTTTGAAATAAGAGTAGTTTGTACCTTGATTGTGGTAATGGGTATATGTCAAAAATTAATTAAATTATAAATTTAAATTAACGAGTCTTAGTGTCAATCAAATTAGTGAGTCTTAGTGTATACAAATTATACTTCAATAAAGTATAATTTCCAATATCTCTTTGGGAACATTGGAAGTATTTTGATTTGGAGATATTTATGTATATATAGATATGTTCTATTTTTACTTGGAATATAGAAACATATATTAATGTTCTATTAAAAATGTTTACAAAGGTGGTATGTTGTCATCTTCTTAATAAAATTTTCCATTGGTAGTGGAGCATTAATTGACCAGAGAAATAATTTTAAATGAAACAAAACAAAGGTTAAAAGGAACCTAAGTTCAAGGTTACTGGGTAGAGGTTTGGTGATGAAAATTTTCTAAAATTAGAATTGTGAATATACTAAAATCAGTGAATTATACACAGGATAGTGTTATATGAATTGTATTTCACTTAACAAAAAGAAACTAGAGGTCATTAAACCTTCAGATTAAAAAAATATTTATGTGAAATGGAGGAAGCAGGGAAAAGGCAATGACAAAGGAATAGCTTGCATGTTATTTGTGACACTTATTTTTGGCATGTAGCTTTTAATAAATATTAAAATATAATGAGTTGAAAATAAACTAAACATATATTACTGCTATCATTCATGTGACCAACTGCTTTATGAATTACCAACCAAAACAATTTATAATTTAACGAAAGTGAATTATACCTGTTCATTTTTGAAGTTCCTTGCTGTCCATAGCCGCTTGAAGGCACTTTTTGGTAGAGTAGCTGTCTGTTAGTTAAGTGAGTCTGCGGCTTTAATCTGGGCATGATTGACTCAATATGATTATAGTTGAGGCATAAGACCTACAGAAAGAATACCTTATTAGGTATAAAATATGAATACTGATGTGTATAGATTTATGTCTTTGATTTAAGATTGTCAACTGAAGTTATTAGGGTGGTAGAGATAAATTTTGATTATACAACATAATAGATTTGTATGAAAGACAACACATTTTTATATCCAAATTGTATTTGACTTTGAATGTGTTTTTATTATCTGATATGCTGGGAAATGAAACCATGTCAAGCAATATAATGCAGATGCTAGAAAGCTGCTCAACTTTCTCAAGCTACACTCCTCACTTCTCCAAGCCTGACTTAAATGAAATAATGCTCTAATTGGAAAGATTAGTTCTTCCCCATGTTTAAAAGGTCTTAGTGAAAGCAATAGGAGAGAAGACAATGAGGTTACTTCGAGAAATGAGGGTTTCCTTTAACTTTATTCCATACCCACTCATGATAGAGGCAGCATGCTAGCCCATGTCCTTCTGCACAGTAAGATTATTTATCTATTTATTGTTTATTTGTTTATTTATTTTTATTTATTGTTTAAAAGGCAATCACACAAAACTGAGATAAACCAAAAATAACTAAGGAAAGTAATATTTTTTTCTTGCTGGAAAAGTTTATTTTTTAAAATACGAAAATAGGCCCTCAAGCAAGCAGCCTCATGGCTGTTTGCATGCCTGGGTACCTGGCCCATTAGGCCTCCTTTCTCAGAGGGAAGCAAAGGCAGTGTGGAACCACTGGTAGGACCCCTGTGCTAGAGAGTATGGTAGGAAGGGTTTTGGGCTGGGTCTTTCCCCTGCCCACCAGCAGATGGCCACAGGGGCAGCCATCTGCCAGCCAGGAGGGCCATGGCATGGTTTGGTCAAACCCCTGACCCAAGGGTGGTTCAGACTGTGACTGCCTGGCTATCCAGACCTCACCCCCATGCCAGGAGGTGCCAGTGCATGGGTTTTGGGGGGGAGGACAACAACCCTTCTGATTCAGTCTCACTCCAGCTAGTCCTCAGGATGAACAAGAGCACAAATAATGCAAACACCATCATATGAGGGACCAGGTAAACATCCAGCCAACATATCTGAGCAGAACACAAGAGATGGAATATCAAGAGAACCAGTGTATGCAAAAATAGAAAAAAAAATACGGAGACAAGATGTCACTCATTCACATCTATGCACTCACTGGGACTGGAGGAGCCAAAATCTCATTTCTGAGATGCCATCTAAGAGAGCAAGGTGCCCCTCCCCATTCCACAGGAGAGGAAGGTCACAGAGTCTGGGCATCAGCCTCACAGCAAAGCTGCAAACTGAGGGAGAGGAGATGATCTACAACAACCATTCACAGACGCCTGTACCCATGAAAAAAATTCTTCATCAACAATGACTCAGGGTGAAATCCCTAAATCAGATGCCAGAACTATAAGGTGAAGAAACAGCAAAACAACACAGAGAATGGAGTGAAGAAGACAGCCAGCAATGAGAAAACATGGACAGACTACAAATAAATACAAACTGGCTGACCAACACAAGGTTAAGACTAAAAACCTACCAGCACAGTTCCCTATGTCCCAAGAACACAGTCCCTCACTCAGTGAAAGGACACTGCCTCAGGAAAGGAAGAGACTAATGGATTTAACACCGATTAACAAACAACAAAGGGAGAGGGGTCTGAGTGAACAGAGGGGGCATTAAGGAGAGGGGGAGGTATTCCAACCACCATTTACCAAGGTTGTGATTTAAAGAATATAAATAAATTTATAAAAATATGAAAATATATCTTAATTTAAATTAGATTACAGTTTGCATTGTAATCTTGAAAGGAACTCTAGGCCATTTAAAATCTTGAAAGAAACAAAATTTGTAAGTGACTCACCTTCACATTAGGCAGATAGATTAATCCACTGAATGAGGTAAGATTATTGTTCTGTAGATTCACATTACACACATTTCTAAATTGGTCAACTGGAATCAAGTCCACAGTTCTGAAGTTAGACAAAGTAAATAGTTATAATTTTAAGAAGACAGGAAAACTGCAGTAAAAGATAAGTCCCTTTAGGTAGGTGGGGGGGGGTGAGGAAGGGAGAAAAAAAAAAGATGAGTCCCATTAGTTACAACCATAAAGACATTAGAAAATATCTCATCTGACTAATGTCATAAAAAAGAATTGACTTAATGTAAAATATATGGGTTAAGTGATTGGATACATACATATTTTGTCACATGTGTAAGAAAATGAGAATTGTACTACTTAAAAAAGCATATTCAATACCTTATAAACATGAGATTATCAAAAATGATTATACCTGATAGATGATGTAGTCCAGTTTAGTTCTTGCATTTGAACAAAGTTTGAATGTCCTTGTCGTTCTGCAATCATGTCAGAGGTAAGTCTGCCACCAAAAATATCTTTTGCACACTCAGTCTCTGGTGATTCCTACATATGAGGACATTTAAAAAATTATGTCCTCTTTTACAGGTGACTAAATGCTTTCTAATTCTTTGAGTCCACATCAAAATGGAAGGGACTTATTCCTTCTAACCTCCTATTAGTATAGCTAAAACCTTTGCAGAATTACATATGCAATGATCATAGAGACTGAAATTTCAGAAGAAGGAAACTTGAAGCCTAAGCAATGATGCTGATAAGATACCTGGTGTGTTATCATGATTGGTAGTAAGTAGTTATAATAGTAAGTAGTTGTGATTGATAAATATATTCCAATATAGGAACTGATACGTAGATATTTCATATGTTCATTTTTAAGGTGGCCATCTGGATTTATGAAATAGGTGGGTGTTTGGTGTCTGAAGCAGAGTAGACATGGGCTGAATCTAGATATACTCATTTGTACCCTCCAACATACTAATACCAGTAAGAATGATTCTGTCTGCCAGGAGAAGAAACAGAAGTTGTAGATGGCTATGTGACCAGTTTTCTTGGTGGGAAGGCCCTGAACATAGTTGGCAAGTCAGACTAATACTGGTAGCCCTGGGGAGCTACAAATGGGTCTTGATGAGCATAGATCCTCACTCTGGGCTCAGTTTTGCTTGACCCAGTGGAAATGCAAATGCCTGGTATGCTACAAAAGAACTGAAACAGAAGCTAACATACCAGAATGGACAGTGAATGTAATTTCTTCAGGTAAGGAACACATTTGATGGCTCAAAATAACCAACAATGGCCTGAGGGATATCCTCCCCAGAGTAATAGTTTGGAATTGGAAGAGACTTGGAATGGGCAATTAAGACATTGGTTATCTAAAATAGCAGTGAATGAATCATGAAGGGCTGAGAGTGTTCACTCAAACAAAAATGGGCATGAGTGGGACAAAAGGATATGGATTGCTTGCTAGAAGATATATATATATATTATATATGCATTAAAAAGCATCAGGTGGAGTAAAAATTAAGTTGATGTGGGCAAGAGGAGAAAAAGTATATATGTATATACATATATATATATATTTTTTTTTTTCCTGGTAGATCTTGGGAGAAAGGTGTAGGAAAGGCTGCTGGCATGACTGATTGCAAAGGGAGACTGATTGATGCTATACTTCTTCTCCTCTTGCCAACATCAACTTAACTTTTCCTCCATCTGATGCTTTTAATTCACCTAGCAAAACTGTAGTTATCAGTGAATGCAGCTGTATAACCTACTAGTTCTGCATTTATATAACCTTACCTGGTCCAAACAGAAGTAAAGTTGGTTGGGGTGAGGTGGGTTGGGATGGGGGAGGGTGCAGGGGTGGAAGGAGGGTTATAAAGATGCTTGCTAGAATAGCATTGCTGTCTGCAATCTAGACAAGACAGTGACTGGACCTATTATCCCTTCCAAAGTGGAAAAGTATGTATAAATGAAGAGGAAAAATAGTTACAGAAAAGAAAACCAACAATTAGGTTATACAATTAGGGAAATAAAGTATTAATGCCTCTAAAGCTGCTCAGAGTAAGAGATGGTATGAGCTCAATTATACCCTATGTCTGAAAAGAGTGAATCTGTATTTCCTGAGACCATTCCTGCTTTCAGAAGCCAATAAAATCTTTACTGGAAATCTGCAAATCTGAAGGATTTCATTAAAATCTGAGACATTTTAATGTGATGACTGTGTAGGGTTACAATACTATATCAGTATCTTTTGAATTTTATAATCACTTTGCTGTAAAGGATCTATGTTCAAAAAATAGGGGTAGACTGTGATGTGGTGGTTATAAAGAATTTTTATTTGGTTTTTATTCACTGTTTTAGGCACATAGGTCCTAAAATCCTCGTAATTTTCTATATAAACCATAGGAGCAACTTTTGTTATATTGGTTTTTTTCAACAATTCCTGAAATACCTCCAGAACCATACAGGTGAAAGCAATATCTTGTTATTCCTAAGAAGCACCTTTCTGTCACATCTGAATTCATAGTAAAGGTTTTAAGGATATGGGCTGACTACCAGGGATGCCAACCAAGACTGTAGAGGTTTAGAATTGGCATTCCCACGTGGGCGAAGGGCTCAGTTTGAACCAGAAATCACTGGTCAGTGATTTAATCTGTGTGTCTTTGTAGTGAAGCCTCCATAAAAACCCAAAATGAGTTGTTGTGGCGAGCTTCCTGCCTGGATACTTAGAGTTGCGGGACAGGGGTGTGCTTGAAAAGTGTGGTTACTCTGCTCCTTCCCATACTTTGCTCTAAATATTTCTTTTTTTATTTGACTGTTCTTGAGTTATACCCCCTTATAATGGACCCAGTAATGTAGTTAATGTTTTCCTGAGTTTTACAAGCTGTGCTAGTGAATTAATCAAGCCCAAGGAGGGTATGTGTCCAATGGAACCTGCTATATATAGTTGCACAGTCAGAAGTACAGATGACAACCTGGCTTTATAAGTTGGCATCTGCAGGGCAGAGGGCAGGATTAGAAAGGAGTCCTTACCTGGGGGGTCTAATGCTAGCTCCAGGTAAATAGTGTCAGAAACCAGGTGTTTTTCCTTTAACACATACATATATACTCACACATATATATGTGTGTATTTACTTATTTTCTTCCAATTATTATTATTATTATTATTATTATTATTTTTTTTTTTTAGGATACCCAACTGGAAAGTGAGTTTTTTCTTTACAATGGGGTTTTCTGTCTCCTATATGCTAAACTAGGTACATTATGGTACAAAAAGTAACTGGTATGATTTCAATTTTTGTAGTTTTATTGACAATGACTTGAGTCCCAACATATGGTCTATTCTTGTTCCATACACACTTAAGAAAAACCTACATATGCAGTAGTTTTTTGGGTACAGTGCTAAGCATCTGTTAAGCCTATTTGAGCTATTTCTTCACCTAAAGCTATTATTTCTTTATTTATTCTCTCTTGTTGATCGGTCCAAGGTTGTAAGTGAAATATTATAATACCTAGTATTATTGTCAGTATTACTCTTTTAGTTCTATTAAAACTTATGTATCTTGGTACTCTATCATTTGATAAATGTATATTTATAGGCGTTATTTCTCCTTGTTGTACTAGGGTACATACTCATAATGTAATGTTAATCTCTATCTTCCCTAACTTTTTAATCTGAAATCTATTTTATAACTGTTCCTAACTTTTTCTCTTTGGCCACCATTTAATTGGAGGTTTACCTTCTAGTTTTTAACTGTAAGTCTGTACTTATCTTTGTCAGTAAGATGATTACTTATAAACAACAGAGGTTGGTGTTTGTTTTGAAATCCATTCATTCTGTAGCTTTTAACTGGCAATTTTTAGTCATTACATTTAAAGTAATTGTTGACATATGAGTACTTATTGCCATTTTGTTATTTTTTTCAAAAATTTTTAGTTTGTCTTTATTTTGTGCTATCTTTATGTTTTAATTGTTTAGACTCCACTTCCATTGTTACTTTTATTGATTCTGTTTGAAGTTTCTGATGAGGTTAGTATAATGTTTACCTTTATCATTAGAGCAAATGTGATGGCAGTTTCACAAAATTACTTCTAAAACCCCCCATGAAAGAAAGTTTATACCTAATTAAAACCCAGTATAAATTCTAGGGAATTTGTCAAAGGAGAATGTTTTAGAGTCTCCATTTTGAAGATGGTCCTTACAAAAGCAGAACAAGATTAGTAAGCTTCTCCAGGCACTGCAGATTCCCAAATCATCATGAGCCATCTTTCAGTTTTCTAGGAAATTTGATGAATTTTACTGTCTAATGATAACAGAAGATAGGCAATGTTATAAGGCAACCTTTTCATTCTTCATATATTTATCACACATTTACCCTTTTATAATGGGAATCAGGAGCCCATATGGTCTCACATGTTACAGAATTCCAAGTTTCTAAATATTTCATTCATTTTCAGTCTTATGCCCCTTGTTTTTTTTTTTTTTTCTTTTTTTTTTTTTTACAATTTACTAATTGGTTCATATATATTTTTCTTCAATAACAACAACTGCATTTTTTGAGGAACTAGGAAGGTATTTTAGGTCCAAGAGGACGCAGGGTTCCACAACAGTGTTGTTTATTCTTTGCCCTTAATTTTTAGGTATTGAATTCCGTGGGTACAAATGTAAGAAGCATTTGTCCTCCACTGCCACTCAGTTTAGATAATTAAGAATTGACCAGAAGAAAAAAGCCCAGGTAGTAGTGTACTTTGGATACTTAATTTTATTAAGTAGAATAAACTTGGGTATCACAGTAGTTTTAAAGTGTAAAAGGGACTATGGTGTACTAATATTTGAATATGCAATATAACCCCAATCCTATGAGTTATGACACAACTTACAATTGAGATTCCATCCAAAGCTTTCAGTTCTGGAAGATGAAATATTACAAAGAATCGGTAGTTTTCTTGGTTCCATATAATAATATTTCCATACATATCTAGAATGACCAGGTTGCATAAATTCTGGGTAATAAAAATAAATACATTAAGGTGATTTTACTCTACCACATTTCCCCCCCCTCAATATTCACCATTTTCTTAATATTTGAATTACTCTAGACTAGTTTCATCAGTTTGAGTGTTTTTATGTGTTCTTTTTCATGAAAGGGTTACTTTTTCAGACCAGTAAGATAATTTGTGCAGTGATTCAGTGGCCTATGTAATATGATTAGAGACACTTTTAGGATGCTGGTGTAAAAGGCACTGTTAGCAGTAAAAGCTTGGAAGGAATGCTTCTAATTCTAAAAAAACATTGTTTATGGAATAATGGTCTCTTAAGTAGCATGTATATATGTATACAGATAACAAGAATGAAAAACACTGCCTTTGTAAAAGGGATAAAACTGAAGTCTTCTGAATGAATAGCAAAATTAATCTTTAAGAGAATGTTTTCTGATAGACAAAACATTCTGATGTGAGTTTGTCGAAAGAATGTCAAGTAGGTATGGATGGGAGAGAGTAAGACAAGAGGGAGTAAAATTAGCCTACATCATAAGGTAAACTGTTAATCTTCTATCACTGATTAGGTTGCTTCCACCCCTTCAGATGAAGAAGACATACTGGGGAGTTGGGATGGGCAGGAGACTAAAATAAGGAGAGCCATGAGTGGATACGTTTTGGGCCCTAGTAGTGTGGTGTCAGCAAAAGAAGCGCCCTAGCAGTGTGGTATCAGCAAAAGAAGAGAAGCCAATGTGAGAGTCACAGTGGTAGAAATGGCCACTGTTTAGAAACAATCAAGTCCATATTATACTTGAAGGGAATTCCTATTTAATGCTGTGGGAATTTTCCATATTATTCAAACCTTCTTGTAATGCCTACTACACAGTAGCCTTGAATTAGAGGATTCTTGGGAGGAATTAAAGAGAACAAAATGGGTAAAATTGAGTTGGAGCCACCAAGTAAGAACTCACTAAATAAATGAGAGATAATTAAGAAATACTCTAGGACAGAAGAATGCTAAAGAATCCTACTCCTTGGCCAAGGTGGGGTATTCTTGGAAATACCAAGGAAGGTATTAGCTAGAAGGGATGGGGCATATGTTCTTTAACTTGCTTATTTAAAAAAAAATTCTGTAAAAGGTTATCAAATTGAGGGCATATGGCTACACATACATTTATATGTATACATAAACTGGATACATTTTGATAAACCTTGTTATTCTTGATTTTTATATTCTTTATAATTTTTCTCTATTTTCCAAATCTTATACAGTGAACATGCATCATTTTTATAGTATAAATAAACAATATGTATTTTAAAATACAAAAACATTGCTATCCCTGATAGTTACCTTTAAATTGTATATCTCTTGATTGAGAGCAATATAGTTATTGCTTATATATAATTCAATTAGAGTAAAAGCTTTTTGTAAACCACTCAGTGAAGTGATTCTGTTGTTCTCAAGAGAAAGAGAATGAAGATGAATCATGTTATCAAAAGTATGTTTCTCCAAACCAGTAAGAAGATTATTATTTATGCTGAGGCGGGTTAATTTAGTCAGCTTGGAAAGGCCTAGAAAAATAAGCAAATTCAAGAAAAGATTCAGACAGCACTAAAAGGTAAAAAAAAATGATAGGTCATTGTACTGTTACTCTTTTTCTAAGTTTAAGGGATTTTAAGGACATACTGGGGTGCTATTAAACCATTTTTCGTTTTTTAAAAAGAAGAATAAAATATGTATAAAGTCTCAGTTATACAGTAAATTCCAATTTTGGATTTCTATGTAGATTTATTATTCTTAGGTATGAATGGAAGACATTATATTGAAAATACTGAATTTTGTCACCAAACAACCTTAAAATTAAGATTTTTACCATCATAATAACAAAGCAATACACAAAGCTCAAAAAAAGCACCATTCCCCAATTTAAAAATATTAAAGAGTAAAGGAATAAAGTGTAAATTACATTTCTTTCCTGGCCACGGTTTCTAGTTCTTACTTTCCCTCCCTGACAAGGACAATCTTATCAAAATGTACATGCAGAAATATTCTGTACCCAATTAAATGTGTATGTTAGTGTGTAGATTCCTTTTTAATTAAATGGTGCAAATTTTGTGGGCATATTGTTTTTTCATTCCCAAGATTCAGTAACCCCTTAGATTAGACAGAGAGGGAAAGTAAGAGGAAGTTGCTAGCAAGCTCTAGAAGGTTTCTTTCATTTTCTTTCTGAGCAGTACATGAGGGTAAGAATAAATAAATGTGTGAAGAAGCCAGGAAATATTTAACTTAGTATATTCCAGAATATGCCTCTTAGGATTTATAAATACAAACCCAAATAAAGTAAAGTATCTAGGAAGCTTGGAAGAGGGTAGGGAAGGAATATCTCTTTTATTCTCTCTGGTCTGCATAGATAATGTTTTAATACTGAACTTGAACAGTCAAATAAAAATACATTATTATAGAGATATTAGTAAAGCTGCTTAAATGTACTTGTTGCCATATGCAAAGCTATGTAGTGCATTTGATTTTCAATTTGTAGTGAACACGATTATCATTTTTGTTAAATATAACCATAAATTGTTTTCAAATACATCTAACCATAATTCTGTTTTGAAAAATGAGCTGGATGGCTTTTTCTTTTTCAATAGAATACCTTATTTATTCATTTATTCAACTGGAAAGATATTTATTATTACGACCTAGTCTTTAGTGTGCAAGGTTTGGTATTAAGTGGTAAACCACTGTCACAGAGGGGATAAAAGGGCAGGAGAAAATCAGCTAACTGGGTATATCATGGGTAGCTGTTGATCACAGACTCCACTAATAGGTTAAGAACACTCTGCCCTGTATTTCCTGGTACTTCTCTAGATTTTTCCGCTTCAGAAATTCTATCCTCCATTATTCATTTTTTTTTTTGCTTTCATTAATTAGTCATTCAATTTTAAGACTCTGAAACTCTCAAATCCCTTACCTTCTATCTTTGATATGCAATTTCCATCTAAAGTAAGCTCTTCCAAATTAACACACGATTCTAAGCCATCCATTTTAGTGAGATTGTTGTTGTTGAATGATGCCCACTTCAAATTTTCCAGTTTTTCCAAATTTGTGATTTCAAAGAGATGCTGCCCATCTAAATTTAAAGTGGTTATCTGTAGAATAAATTCAATGTTATAAGATAAAGACTAATGAAATAATTCTAATTAATCAATTTCAGAGTAATTCCTTCAAGAATTAAAAATATTGTGAAAGGATTTTTCGGTTTCAACTAAGTAAAGCTTGATAAGATTATTATTCCAAGAGGGACTTAAATATTGTATTATGGGCATTGTAATGTGCCAGCCAGATTCCTACTTCAGTGGAGGACTCATCACTCTCACTGGGAGAGCTTTTGGCAGGAAGCTTTCAGTTGTCAGCTACCCAAAGACTGCCTCAGCAGCAGACAGATGCCTTGCCTGAGGTCACACTCTCCAGGTTGGCCTACGTCCAATGATAAAGGGCTAGGAAGGCCTGGTCATTTCAACCCAACTTGGAACAAATTTAAAGTCTATTCTAATTCTAGAACTCCTCCAGGGGCCAAGGCCATCACCAGGCCTACCTCACAGCCCAATATTTGTATATCCCATAGTAAAAGTAATGCCATTAAAGGTGAGCTACTATTTTCAAGGTGAGCTACTCCTGGTCCAGTTTTTATCTTTGGCAAGAGGTGGAAGGTTGCTTTAGCAGCAAGAAGCTATTGGTGCTCCAATAACCTTTTACCCTTATCTTTTGGCTGAATCTTGACCAGTTCCCCTGTTCCTTTGTCAGAATTTTGGATCCACACAAACTTTTCAGTTGATCTCTGAGCATTTAAAATTTGCTTGTTTATTTTGGGTTTTGTAGTATACATTTATCCCAAACCTCCTATTCTATGGTGACTACTGTCATAGCCTAACCCCTGTCACATAATCACTTATAATGACCTCAGTATTTTAATTGTACTTTTCCAATTTTCTGCCCTTTACCTATTTGTACCCTCTTCATGACACACAGAGCAAAACGGACTAGAAAGCAACTGAAATCAGATTTTCAGATTAAGTTAATAGAATTAACCTTTACCTTCAAGTACCAGTTTGCATTCAGATGTGAATGTGATCCTATCTTTGAAATCTGTGTCAGAATTTTGGCAGTAGGCCATATACTGAGTATCCGTGGTCTTTCCTGTTTAGTACTAGAATGCTGTAAGAGAGATAACTAATAAAACAAAAGCACATGATGAATAAAGGGAATGGCTTATAGAAGTTCATTTATATATTGTTAATAGAATTATATACTATATGAGTGGTCCATGAATAATTAAAAATGTACATTTTCTTTGACTTAAAATGTTTTCAATATTTAGATATATTTTGAATTATATATTTCACTGTTTAGCAAATATTTAACCATTATAAAGTAATATTAAAATGTAAAGGATTACTATAAGATAAATATCCATATGACCCACCTACCCATGAAACCAGCATAAGAATCCGAATATTATTACTACCCTTAGAAGCTCCCTGTGTACTCCCCCACCCTAACTACATCATTTTTTTCCCTCAGTAGCCATCAGTCATCTGGAGCAAATCACCATAAAGCAATCTCACTTGCTTTCTTTATATCTATGTTTGTGTCCATAATAAATATCTTTATACTGCATATATTTGAACT
This sequence comes from Uropsilus gracilis, assembly GCA_004024945.1. Lineage (NCBI taxonomy): Eukaryota > Metazoa > Chordata > Mammalia > Eulipotyphla > Talpidae > Uropsilus > Uropsilus gracilis. Next base: position 18,033 of record PVHY01008662.1, read on the forward strand.
TTATGTAAGTTTAATATGTGTGCATTCTTCTATGATTTGCTTTATACCTAAATATTGTATTGATAAGATTCATCTACACTGAAGCATGCAAGTGTAGTTCATTCCTGTGTTATTAATATATACTATTTCCTTATTGAATCTCCCTTCAATGAAATTGGGGCTGACTTGAATTTCTTGCTATTATAAATACTGCTGTTGTGAATCTTATCGCACATGACTCCTGGTACATATATATGCAATAGATTATGTAGAATATATACATTGCTAGGTTATAGGGTATTTGTATATTCAACCGTACTAGATAATGCCAAATTGTTTCCAACGTGGTTATATCAATTGTAACATTTATGTTAGTTTTTTACTAAGACTTGATATTCCTAGGCCATAATATTTTTTGACAATTGATATCTATAAAGCAGTAGATATTTATTTTCTTGAATGAAGCATCTTTTTTTTTTTTTTCTTTTTGAGACTAGGTTTCACTTTGTGAACCACTGGCTCACATTGCCTGGGGTACAAAGGACTCAAGTGATCCTGAGCCTCAGCCTCCTAGGTAGCTAGGATTATAGGCATGTGCCACCATGCTCAGCTATTTTTTGAGACTAGATGTCTCTATGTGATACCTAGCCTTGGCCTTGTGTTTCATAGGCTGCGATAAAAGGCATGCACCACCGTGCCTGACCTGAAGCATCTTTCTCTTAATTATAAGTTTGATTTCCTCTCCAGTGAAGTGTCGATTTAAATCTTTTGGTTATCATTTTTCTTACATACTTTGGATATATAAAGAGCATCTTCTACCAGTTTCAATATGTTGCAAATTTTTTTTCCTGGTATATAACTTGCCTTTACTTTCTTTAAAGTGTGTTCTTTGAGGAACAAATGTATTAATTTACAAAGTCTTTTATAATTTGTGCTTTTTTTCCTTGCACACAAAATTCTTCCCTAATTTAAGGTCATAAGATAATTTTTGGTCTTTTCCTTTTAAGACATTTTTATTTTGTCTTAATGTAACTGTAACAGAAACTTTGACTATCCTCCCTGATTTATTAAGATAGCTCTATTATTTATCAAGTTCCCATGTTTTGTAGGTCTCTATTGGGTCTCTGTATTTTGTTCTATTTTGTCTATTTCTGCCAATTCCACATTGTCTTTAAGGATTTTAGTAGGTTTTAATTTCTAGTAAGACAAATCCCCAGTTCTTCAGAAGTTAGATTTTTGTCAACCAAAAAAAATTTCCTTCCTTCATTTTGAATTATTGAAAAATTAAACATTGCATTGTTTAAGGAATTAATATTGATGTGTCTTACAAAAAGTAAATAGCTAAACTAAGGAGATATTTAAGATGTTGAAGCTTTGTCCAAAGCATTGTTAATCTGGACAGTACAGGTAACTCCTCTCCCCCACCAATTAATAGTTTTTTTTTTCTTTATTTAGACACATGTAATTCAACAGTAGGTAAGTAGTTCACTAATGCTTTCTCGAGGTCGCTAAGCTTATCTCACCCATAAAAGTTGCTTATGTTCATGTACGTTTTAGAAAGGACTCTGGTCAGTTTAAGATGATTATGAAAAAACCATTACTCGAGATAGATTAATGTGCAGGAATGAGAACCTATAAAAAAGCTTGGTATTTAAATAGTATACATTCAAATACCAGAAGAAAAAAATCCAAGTTATATATTGTTATAAATTTACTTTTTATTAATATGTCAAGAGGATACAAATCTTAACAAAATAAGATTTGTAAAAAATATAAGTTGTATATTCTAAGTAACACAAGAAATATTAAACAGGCAAACCCAACCTGAGTTATTTTTATTCCATTAATAAATTTCAAGGCAGCAGTAGTTTCTTCTTCAGAAATGAGGAGTCCATCTAACTGAGTAAGAGTCTTCAATCTGCCAATGACACTTAGCCTTAATGTGGCTGGCTTGGGAAAAATAACAAAAAGTTAATTTTTACAAAATATTAAAAAATTTAGTGAAATGGTAAAGAGAATGTCTTTGTTTCTTTCATTATATATCACAATTATATATCTTTTACTTATATATATGTACACACACGTATAATGTATGATTGAATTTAGTTTTAAATATTAGTTGAAATGAATTATATTTAAGAATCAAGCTTTTTTGTTTGATAGTCAATGGTTGTACTCTTATGAAGGGGAAACAAATCCCACAAGCTGTTCAAAGTGACTGTGGCAAAAATAATCCAAAGAACAACTGCAGTGACTCCTGTTTATCTAGCTCAGTTGTTAGTCAGCTCCACATGTGATCTGTGTGGATCTTCAGTCCTTGACATCTAATCTGACAACAGGAAGGCAGCTGTACTCTGATTATTGATGAAGTCTGCTTTGGCAAAAGAAAAATATTCTTCAGTTTTACTGGTCAAAATAGAATAAATACAGCATAGTGATACAACCAATTTAATAGAACCAATCATGTTTTCTTTTTAAAATGCTGATTACATTTATATACACACACACATACACAGTAGAAAAAGAAGGGAAGAAAAATTTTTGATTATATAAACTTGGGGTTTATTGAAAATAGATGGGAATACTCTTAAATATAATCATTGACTATAGACTTTTTTTAGCATGAATCTACATATTTTTGTGATGAGAAAAATAGTGCTCAAATTTCCAATAGAATATAGGATTTTACAACTCAGGTTTATGAGCTGAGGCTATATTCAGAATTAAATAGGGAATGAATAATTCAGAGTATAATTGTGAAGCATGTTTTTCAATCATAGAGTTAGACTGTGAATCAATATATTGATTTATGTTCCTCCCTTAAATGTATGGTTCTCTCACTGTATTCTATTAATATTATTGATTCCTATGCTTCATTCAGTAGAGTTCTAATAGGCTGAGCTATATAAACTCACTGGAGGTTTGCAAATGGCAATGGCATCTAACACTCTTAAAGCTATAATACTGTCAGACACTAAATGTTACAAAATCTGATATGAAACTATAGACTTTATTTCAGTAACACTTGATTCATTTAATCACTCCACAGAATTCAACAGAAGAAAATTTAAAGCAATTTTAATGAAACAAAGACAATTTGCCTTTTTCAAGCTATTGTTGAATAGTAGTGAGAAAATGGTGTTAAAGTAATTGTTCACTTTTTTTGTAAACAAGTTTATTGCATACCTTTTGCCATGGATTATGTCGAATGTCAAGAGTGAGAAGACTTGTGGTATGTTTGCATAAAACATTTATTTCATCACCAGATCTTTTCAGTTGATTCCAGCTCAAGTCTAAGTACTTCAGTTTCGTAAGACCTCTAAATCCCTCAAGGGTTATCACATGGTTATGGCTTGCATCCAAATATTCAAGGTTATACTGCAACAGATACAAATGGAAATGATGCTAGAAGGATCATGGTTTGTATTTATTTATTTCTCCTCTATATTCTCCAAGTACTTTATAAGCTTTTTGGTAATCCTCACAGAAAATCTAAATAGTAGTTATGCTGCAATAATGATATCAAGGTGTGCATTCTACTATAGAACTACCAGCATTTCATTTAAGTCATTCTCTTTTTTACTTCATCCTTCAGTAACATAGAGTGGCAGTGCTTGTTTTTATAAAGAAGAAGAACAAAGAGAATTTGGCAAAATAATTTTTTTTCATCGAACAAGGAATTATATACTTCTTAATATTGAGGTTTCTGGTCTATACCATTATACCCATAGACTACTTTGAAAAGGTTCATCTTGGGAATTGGTGATGGTAAATGGCATCAGAGTAAACTCCCTGCTTTGATCCAGAAAGAATAAACTGGAGAGTCAAGACAAACTCAGAACTTGGGGGGGGATCTTGAAATGTGGGACAATTCTTTAGTATATCACATTACAATCACCAGTAGTAACAGCTGAGTGCCACGGAAGAGATGTGGGAGAGTTTCCAGTCAAGGGAAATGTGGTAAGTGGTAGCCAGGGTTGAAACCTCAGTTTGTACTGGAGCCTGGGGAAGGCAAATCTGAGTGTTGTGGATATAGCCGCAAGAGATACAGGCATGAGTGATGTACAGAGTCAAACAGACTGGGGTCCCTCATTGAGAATAAAAGCTCAGAAAGGTATAGCTTACCACACACAGCTCCCTGAGGAACTGAGAGATATGGGATTGAGCAGATAAATGAGCTTGTTTTGGAATGTACTGGGTTCACACAAGGGGCCCAGCCTGTATACTGCAAAGACATAGGTTTGAAGACTGGAGACAATGGCCATATGTATAGACTCAGGTATATATGACCTTTGTAATACAATGCTAGATACTGAAAAAGTAGAAGTGTTATACACTTAATTTTCAGAAAGTAAATAACGGGAAAAGGGAAGAATATAACACTGGGCAATCTGACTCCACAGTAGAATTCTACACTTCAGAGAGAGAACAAATCTGCAGAATCCTACCACAAAGATATGAAAGATCTTTTCTTCCTATTAGACACAGAAATGAATATTATCATGATAAAGAAAATCAAAGGAATGGAAGAAAACAAAAACACTTGATCAAAGCTCTACAAGAAAACTCAGGAAAAAAAATTAATGTCCTGAGAAATAAAATCAACAAGCAGAAGATTGAAATTGAAACTTTAAATAACAAAGTAAATCGCAGGGTGAAAAATGATCAGTAGAGGAGATTTTTAAAAATCTGGAAAAAGCAAGATCAGGAAACAACTTAAATGCCCAAAAGAGATGTGAATGACTCAAGAAGATGTGTTATGTATATATATGCAATAGAAACTATTCAGCAATCAAAAAAGATAAACTCATTCACAGCAGCATGGCTGGAGTTGAAGGGATTATGTTCAGTGTAGTGAATTAAAAAGAAAAAGAAAAAAAAGATGGTTTTACTTCTAAAAGGAATATAGGAAGCTGAATAAAGTGCTAAAAAAAAAAGAGAAGTCAAACTTCCAGGAAAACTATAGATCTAAGGTATACAGTGGGTGGTGGGGAGAAGAGTCAAAACAGGGAGGAAAGAATACAAGCAAACATGGTCATGGTTCACGGGTGATGTGGTGGTGGGACATTTATGGGGAAAATACCCTTGAGGAGAAATCAAATACTGAAAAATAATGTAAGAAAATAAAAAAGTATTAAAAAGAAATCTGGAAAAAACTGTGAATACAGAATAGATCAAATGGTAGATTTACTGGAAGATGATAATACACAAAGAAGTCTGGTGGAAGAAGAGAGTTAACAAAGAAAAAAATGAAGAAACACTTTAAGAAGTGCAACAGATCTATATGTGTGTGCAATCAATGAAAAAATAAAAATAAAATAAAAAATCAGATATAAAAAAAAAGAAGTGCAACTGCATGAGGAAAGGCAATATAAAAATAATGGTATTCATGAATGGGAAGAGAGAGCAGGAAATAGAGAAATATTAGAAGAACGTTTTCTCAACTTGGGAAGGAACTAAGTATACAAGCCCACAAAATTAAAAGAAAAAAGGTTATCTAAACATATTCTGATTCATCTAAAGAAACTGAGACAAAATAGTGAAACGTCCAAGAGTCTAAGACAAAGAAAGAACATTGAAACAGAAGCAGATAACCTATAAAGGAACTCTGATGAAATTTACATCTGACTTCTTTGAATAAACACTGTGGGCAGTGGGAAAATGGAAATCATGAATACTTATGATAGTGATATGATACTTATGTGGCCCCCAGCATTGGTGGTGCTGCATTAGAATAGCAGCCATTGTACCTTTGGTGGGCAGAGACTTGGAGAAGGGAGGCCAAGCATTCTCATGATGGGGTCAGTAAGAGGGGATCTGAGGAGGAGAAGACAGACAAGAGAGAGAGAAGGTATAGAGCAGAGGAACAGAAGCAGCCAGGGCCATGTTCAGCAGCAGGCAGGGAAGGAAGACAAACTGTGGCCTTCCTTCCTGAGTGTGGGCTGATGGGGAGCCTGGGGAAGCATGTTAGAGAAGCTTGTGACTTGTGTAATCTGATTTGGAAATTTGGTGCTTGAGAATTTGGTTTAATTTTGTAGCTGTGAAGCTTGGAAAATGGAGAACTGAAGAGAATTTGCTCTGGTGCTGTTTTCATCGTGAGATGTCTGAAGTGATTGCTCCTATTGTATTGAGTGAGTCTTGCTGGTTTTGGGTCACTTCAGAGTTGAAGCTGAAAGAATGCCGGAGCTGTGCCTTTAGGAGAAGAATTGATGATGCCATCCTGGTTTTCTTCATTGGATTTGAATCTCTTGGTTTTGAAAAAGTAGCGACGATGCCATCTTGGTTCCTACATTTGACTTGAAATGAGCAGAGCTGTGTCTCTGAAGGAGGAGCAATGGTGCCATCTTGGCTTCATGTGGTTTGAAGGTAGGACAACCACTATTTTGAGGAAGCACATGGCTGACGGCCACATGTAGCCTTTTGGACTAGAGACTGAACTGGTTGGTAAGATTACCAAAGGGGTTCCTTGTACTCTCAGTGGCTTTTGTTTGTTTGGTCCTTTTAAAAGTCTTTGCCTCCTTTTAAGGTCTATGTGGTCTTGCTACTGTTTGTGCCAGCTGTGACAAATCTGGTGTGTGACTGACTTTAAAGGGCCAGCTGCTCCTGTTTGTAAGTTTAATTAAGCACCCCAGTTTGCTTGTTTTCTTACCAGATTTCACTTAAGGATAAAAACTGACAGCCAAGATTACTCTATATTGTAATGCTTTTCATATATGAGAGAGAAATAAAGGTTTTCTTAGATAAACAGAAGTTGAAGTCATTTGCAAACACTAGACCTTCCCTCTCTAAGAAGTGCTGAAAGGAATTATCATATCTAAGTAAAGAGGAAGAACATACACAGAGAACTGAACAAGGAAACAGAACCACAAAATTAAGGACAATATGGCAGCAGCAGCCCAATAGTCAGTCTCTCTAAATGTAAATGAACTCAATGCACAAATTAATTAAAAGTCACAGAGTGGCTGGCTGGACTAAAATACAGAATTCCACTATCTGTTCTTCCCAGGAAATGCATGTAAGCTCCAAAGATAAACATAAAAGGTTGGAAAACAATTCTACATGGGAATGGGACCCAACACTAGTAAAAGGTCTTTTCATACCAGAGGAAATAAGGGGGTTTAATACTAAAACCTAAGGCTAGTAAGCAAAGTAAAAGCTCCCACCACAATGGTGGAAGTTACAACACAAGGTTTTTTACATGGTTGCAAGGAGAAAGAGATGATAAAGAGTGGAAAATGATGAAATATTCTAAAAAGATACATCAGTGATCTGGGAGGCTGGAAACAGGGTGCTGAGTTGGAGTTTTAGAACAACACAGATGATTATTTTGTTATATGACATTTAGCAAGGAAACAAAAACCAGACACCACTCATTCTTGCATTTATATGCATTATTCTATTTGTCCTATGATCTATGAGAAGGTAAACACAAGTCAAATAATAGGCAATGTGGCATCAGGTAGAAAGGACAAAACAAAGAGAAAAAGAGTAACAACATGGATAATGAACAGCTAAGAAAGTTTGGGGTGAAGAATAAGAATTAAGGATTCACAAGGAAAAGAAAAATAAAAGTGGGAAAACAAAAGAAGAAGAAAATGGAAATTAATTTTTCCATGGGCATTTTATAAGCAAGTCTGGAGTAGTTTTGATAATTTTTTTAATAATTTTTTTAAAAGAGGCTAGAAACAAGATGTGACCACAGGTGTACAGTTGGCCTGCAACTACTTAGTTTCTGTTGAAATTGAAGTCTATTTTAAAGAAAATTAACAATATGTGAATATATGATTTGTTCCTGACTTAGTTTAACTATATAATTTTAAAATACATTTGTGAGGTCATAGTTACAATTTGCAAATTTATAATTTTTCTTTACTTAATTAATTTCTAAAGGACAGTTCTTACCAAGTGGTATACATCATCTAAACAAGTAAATTCATTAAAGCTGATATTTAGTTTTCGAAGTCCTGTTAACTTGGAGAGATCTCTCAACTTGCTCAAACTGTTTCCATGTAGATTCAGACTCTGAAATAAAGTATATAAAAAAAAGCAAAACAAATTATATACTATAGTATTAAATAATACTGAGAGCCTAGAAGGAAAAAGTCTAATGTATGCTTTTAACATATATCACTTAAATATCATCATTGAACTCTGTCCCTGATTCAATTGATTTTTCCACCAAGTTGTCAATAATTGGCATGCAAATCTTTTTAGGAAAAGTTATGTATATTATTATGATATTTAGTAGGGCAGATCTATTTCTTAAGTCAGCCAGTAGACATTTTGGATATAGAGTAGGATGCTGAGAGAGGGGGGAAAAATATATATTTTGATTGCAGAAAGCTGTATTGGGCAAAAAGGTGGAAAGGCTGAATATAATCCTTGTAGAAGGACTGTTCAGAGGTTCTGTGTGGGCAATGAGTATCCAGAAAGGAGGCTGAGCACAAAGAGATAAAGGGAGGAAAATATTTAGAGTCTAGAAAGGTAGAGCAGTGGCCAGGTCATATAAAACCTTAATATATTAAAGACTTTGGCTTTATTTTGTAAACACTGGAAAGTTGTTTGAGAATTTCAAGTTGGAATGGTGAAGGATTTGTTTAAAGGTAACACAATCAGATTTACATTTCAAAATGATTACTGTAGCCTCAATATAGTGAATGCTTTCAGGGCTCAAAGTGGACCAGGCAAGGGCCTCTGTTACATAATTCAAGGAGCTTCCTCTCCCATACCTTGTATTGAGTTATATTCCATTATTTGGTAAATGGTACTAGAAGTGCACATTAACAGAATATTATATAAATGGTGCCTCTTGGAGTTATGCAGTGATGTAGTGGTCTAGAGAGCAGGGAGCCTGGTTAGAAGACTATGGTGGTAGTCAGCGTTAGATATGATTATGGTAGTTTGAATAAAATGTCAGCAAATTTGAAATGGACAGATCTAAAAGTCAAGATACGGAGGAAGCCTTAACATCATAATAGAATTGTCTCAGTTAAAGTAAGTAGTCTCAATAAGTAACTCAAATCTGTTAATTCTATAAAGTTCTGAATTTCTGCTCAGTAATCCTGGAAATGTTTTGAAACATCCATTTTATTCTTAATTATTTAAAGAGAACTTAGTTGATACTTAGGAAAAATAAAATTGCAAACTAGAAGGTTACTTTGTCCTGAACCCTTCTATATGGAAGCCACTAAACATACTAACACTATTGAGCATGGCTAGTCTGAACTGAGATGTACTGCAGTTTTCAGACTTGGTTGAGACTATGTGGATTAGTGAGTTTTCATGTGGATTGCATGTTGAAATGGTCATATTTTCGATATATTGGCTTGAATAATATATAATGTTAAAATTAATCTTACCTTTTAATTTTTAAAGAACTGTTTAAAACACAGTAGAAAATTTACAGTCACATATATGGTTCATATTATGTTATTATTAAATGGCACTGATCTAGTCCACATAAAGGAAAGGTCTTAGGGTTTGAACTTTGATAGCATACAGCATCATTAGATAGGTGTTTTGTGTCTTCAGACTTCATATGCTAGCTTCTCTTGTCCCCAAATTTTATTTGTCATAATACTCACCACAATATGACTGTAAATGTTAGTCTTGGCAAGGGAAAGTATCATTTTATCATCCAAATTAATAATTTTTGGCCTGGACTTGATCCTGGGATCCATTTTTATAACTTCATCATCAAGTTTCAAATCTTGGGACAATAATGATCCTTCTGAATTTTTTTTGCTTTCTTCTAGAATAATATTGTTGAATGAAGAAAATAAAGAGTGAGCCTTGACCTAAAAAATTTATTAAAAATATTAAAAGTTTGGTTGCTGTATTTATCATTTGGAAAAATAAGCAGCAATGTAGAAGTCATGTTAACCCTTTATATACCTATATATAGCTTATATATATATACCTTATATATATATACCTTATATATATACCTATATAACCCTTTATATACCTTTATATAACTATATAAATAAGAAGCAATGCAGAAGTTATATTAACCCTTTTCATTTATATAGTAATATCTATGAATCAGAATACATTAGGAAATCTATGAGAGTAAATTAAAAATGTGGGCTAAGCATGAGTATATCCATACCTTCTCACAGCAAATTCCTTAAGATTGGCAAAAGATACTTATTTAGTGGAGATGGTAACAACAAAAGACTAGAAAGTGTGAGACATAAATCAGAAAGTTATGAACTAACAAATAGGAGCTGAAATGTAATTTGTAGCCAAATCATGTACAGAAGACAACTACTTAGAGTGCTCTCCAGAAAATCTTGATCTTCAGAGTGAATAAATCAAACAGTATGATGTAGTAAGAATATCAGATGAGTGAGTAACTACATTAAAAATTATGGATGAATGAATATGAATACCATGAACAAAGAGAACTGACACTAGAAAAATCCACAATGACATGGAAGAGAATTTTTTGATACTTGGGAGAACAAAGCAACTATAACAAATAAATTGCTATAGAATAGAATAGAATAGAATAGAATAGAATAGAATAGAATAGAATAGAATAGAATAGAATAGAATAGAATAGAATAGAATAGAATAGAATAGAATAGAATAGAATAGAATAGAATAGAATAGAATAGAATAGAATAGAATAGAATAGAATAGAATAGAATAGAATACCCCAGGACAAAGTAACAATTAGTAAAAATTCAATATGCTTGGAGAAACCAGATGAATATGTCATCAAATCATATTATCAATGTGGACGTTAATAATGAAAGTATCTTTCAGAATATAAAATTAAGAAATAGAGATATCAAATGTGATTTAAAAAAATGACAAGACATAGAGAATCATTGTAGAATGTCTGAAGTTCCAGAGGGCTTACAAGAGAATTGGAGAATTGGAAAGAACAAATAATAAGGGAATTAAAAGAAGAAAATTTTCATAAATGAAGAAATAATTGAATTATCAGATCAAAAAACTTATGAGGTGACAAGGAGAAGACTGATAGAGTGAATATCTTCACTACCTTACTGAACACTCACAACTGAATTTTCTGTATTGTTTGTATCTCTATGTATTTTGCTCAAAGCATACTTGACTTATAGAACCCCATATGATAACAAAACAAAATTTAATTCCCAGACAACACTAAATATTTAAGACCCATGCAGAGAAAACTAAGAGAGGATTTGAGCAGATGGGGTAATACATTCCCAGATGAAGGTTCCAAACTTGCAGTCAGTTTGCCTCAAATTAAGTTTTAAATTCAATACAATCCCAATCAAATAATAATCCAATTTTAAAATAGATTTTAAATTTTATTTGGAAAATAAATAATTTACCCTGCCATATAGCAACATAATGAAAACAGTGTGATAGGGGTAAATGTTTAGACAAAGAGACCAATGGAAGAGAATAAAGAGATTTATAATAAATCATTTAGATATGAAACTAAAGATAATAAAGATGGTATTTTAAAATAAATCAAGAGCTGATACTTGGACAAGTAGCTGTTAATAGTATTCATAGCATTCATATTGCTACTGAATACTATGTCAAGTGCCAATGAAATGAAGTATAGATCTATATGTATTAAAGTATAAATATGCCAAAAACATTATTAAAAGAAAAAAAATCACAGAATACTTAGAACTTAATATGGCAGATTTTCATGCTTATTCTATATTCTTCAATATAGTTTGAATCTTGTCCAATGTAACAACATTGACATATTACTCATGTAATATATTTGTATAATAAAATATTTAGGTGTCATAATTTATTTTGCAAATTACATCCTTCATAGAATCATGACATACATACACATAAATGTCTACATGCATGTGTGTATATATAATCTATATAACATTATTAGAGTACTAATCTATTCTCATCTAAGGAATTCAGTTTTGAAAATACAATCATACCACTGTAAGATACTCAAATTCAACGATGTATTCTGGTAGAACAAGGTCATGATCAAAGACAAACCACTTGCACTGCCTAATGCTGCAATCACAGTTTCTTTGTCCCATGATAGAATCTAGAATAAAATCCAAAACAAAAACAAGCAAACAATCAACACTTGTCAAAACACACTTCAAAAGCAAAATAGTTAAAAAATTTTATTGAATTAATAAGCAACAAACTCAAAAAGTTCTAACCATTATATTTTATTGATGGCTTATTTTACACCTGCTTGCTTTTGTAGTTAGTTTCTTAATTCTATGAATACTAATTACTCATTTACTACATAGACTATTACAGTTTATTTTTACTCATATCTTTTTCATGCGTTCCCACCTTTCTATTCAATGTGTGACCATATAATTTTAACAAATGTATTACTTTAAAGCCTTTGTTATTAAAAGCTGGATGGGTTCTTTTTCTTTGAAAGCTTATAAATAATGCTATACATATTATATTTGTGTATATATTATGTGAGTGTAAAATATAAAAATAATTCACAACATAAACTCTATATTCATATATAAATGTCACTGAAATAGGGAATAGAAAAATAGCTCCATTAATAGCTGGGAATAAGTGTGTGTGTAGAAAAGTTTACAAACTTTATTCAGAAAGATGAAGGCATATTTCTCTTTATGCAGACATACCTACTAAATATTTTCGAGGAATGAATACTGAATTAACCATTGGATAGTTGGCTTGGCTGATAGAATCCTGTTCATGAACCTGAACACTCTGGCCAAGGAAAACCTTTGTAATGAGGAGAATGCCTAAATATGAAAACATAGAAATCACTTTTAACAATTCATTTTAATAATTGTTCAATATCACCTTCCTTTATTGGCCCAAGACTTCACTTAGCTATGCATTCTGTAGATGTTGAGATTGTGGCTATCTTGTTTGCCACTGTGTAACTAGATCTAAAACAGGAGCTTAATAAATATTTATTGAATAAATGAATGGTTAGAAAAGAGGATTGCTATGATTATATCAAGCAAAGAGAAACAAAAAAGGAGAAATTTAGCAATATAAAATAAGAAATGTGTTGTTAACTGGGTGAAAACTCATTTCTGTGTCATTGACATCTAGAAGCTTAGATCATAGGAGGCATTCAATACATTTTCTCTAGGAATTACTGAATCTTATAAATTAACTCCAAATTACTATGAAGCAAACATTCTGATCACCTTTTTCCCCTATGTATGAGTTATAAAATGCAAATTAGGAGAATCTATCTGATTACTTTGGAAAGGAGATAGAAGGATTTAGAAAAACATCAGGAGGAGATTTTTAAGATGGGAATAGAAAAGAATGAGAAAAAATAAACATTTTAAAAGAGTTATTTATAGATTAAATAATCTTCTTAATTTTAAGATTAAGCTGAATGAACAACTGCAAAATACACAAAGATTAGTTCAGCCGAATCATTTTAGCAAGGCTATAGTTTGGGACTAGAATCTTACTTTTACAGAATGAATCAAATTTCTGACTAACTAGTCCTTCAGTGGGTTGGTTGGTTGAAATGAAAGAAAAGGTGTTGCTTACTTCCTTACCTATTCAGTTCTCCTTATTACACATTCTGTACTACTGTGTATACATACTTCTTTGTAGCTCTTATGAAAATTAGAAGTTTATATTAATTTCCATGATTACTGTTTTAAGTACCAAAGAGGAGACTATGCTGCAAGACTTTACCCCATCACCTACCAAATACCTAAAGCACAATAAACACTGGTGGAACTGAAGGATGAGCAGCTGAAGATGAGGCAAGAGAGAACACGTTGAGATGGTTTATTTCCCATTTGTGAAGGTCAGAGAACCTCTTCAGAGGTGTCCCACAAATTGATTCATGTCCATATATAAGATGCAAATAAAGTACTGATAATTAAATGAATGAAAACATCAAAAGATTATCTTCTGTTAGACACTTTTAAATATTTTCCTAATATATGGTACTTATTCAAATAAAAGTCACACTTGCAATTTTTAAAATTAAAAAAAAGATTATCTTCTATAAGGCAGCTTATAAAACAGTCCATACACTTCATAATTTGTCGTTAGCCACTTTTAGTCTTATAACCAGATTGTTTTATCACTTATGATGATTAAAGGTTGCCTTCCTGAATGCTTTGTAGGATGATGATCACATAAATAGGCCAAGTTCCACTTTTCAATGAATTAGGCATATGTAATGTATGATATATATATATATATATATATATATATATATATATATATATATATATAAAGTTCAATTTTAGGACACAGTTTAATGAACAAAACAGACTGTAAAAAGTGTTTATTTCATATAATTTGGATTAAAACCAGGAAGCAAAAAAAAGTCTCCTTTATTAATGCTGACACATAATAATCACTAGGTAAATACCATTGACAATGTGATTAAAATAAGATATCAAAGTCATATATACTGGTAAATACCAAGTAAAAGGTTTCAGAGATTCTCCCAGGTTGATAAAACTAGGTAGCAAAAGTGTTAAAAAAATTATGGATTTGAAGAATAAGGAATTAGATGTTCAAATATAATGTATTTTTGTATTACCATGTCTGAAGAGTTCATTCTCAAAGGAGTTTTTCTTTTCATCCTTGTACTTTTGTTGTAGAAATTCAATTCTGGGGCAATCACATACACTTAGGCTGTTAGCAAGAATAACAGCTTCTTTTCTGAGAGGGAGCTGCATAGAAAAAAACAAAGTCTGAGTATTTTAGCAAAATTGACAGTACTTCAACTTTAAATCAGATGGTTTATTATTTTATGTTTATGTGTCTGGATAAAGAAAATAGAGCCAGTCTCGCTGAAAAGAAATAGACAACATCCAGCTGTAACTTCTTTCTGTAAAACCATTCATATATTTAAAATTTATATGCAAATAGGTTTATGAAAAATTATATATGTATTTTCCCCATAAAAGCAGTCAGATTCAAGACTGTCACTGTGTGGACCTATACAGCTTTACACATTTTTCAATGATATTCCACTAGTAATTGTAAAAATTTGCAAAAGAAATCCTGTGAAAGTGATATTATGTCAGTGAAAATTTTAAACTTACGTGATACATGTCTAGAAAAATAAAGAATATACATATATCAATCTCTTCATATATATAGTTCATGTAGATGCACATATATTAATATTACACATATATTTTGGTCACATTGTTTTCCAGAAACAAAACAGATCATTGTTACAGATCCATGTTAATGCATGGAAATCTTAGTTTGCATTGTAACTAGATTTACTTCTTGAAAGTGTTCATTATCAAAAAAAGGGAGATCTAAAAAGATACTTCTCCAAAGAGGAAATACAAATGGCCAGTAGGCATTAGAAAAAGTGCAATGTCATTAATAATCAGGGAAATACAAATCAAAACCACAATGAGATACCATCTTGTACCATTAAGAATGGCCTATATTAAAAAAAAAAAAGGCAGTAGCAAGTGCTGGCATGAATGTGGAGAGAGAGGGGCACTTTTACACTGCTGGTGGGAATGCAAACTGGTTAGCTACTAAGGAAAGTGGTGTGGGGAACTCTTAAAACACTGAAAATGGAACTCCTATTAGATCCAGCAATCCCACTGCTAGGAATCTACCCAACAGTAACATTAACTCTAATCCAAAAAGACACCTGTACCCCAGATGTTCAGTGCAGCACTATTTATAATAGCCAGGATATGGAAATGCCCTGAAATAGACAAATGGTACAGAAAGCTGTGGTATACATACACAATGGAATACTATTAATCAGTCAAAAAAGACAGACCTCACTCATGGCAGTATGGATGAAGCTAGAAGGAATCATGCTAGCAGAAATAAGCCAGAAAGAAAAAGAGAAATACTGGATGGTCTCACTTATATAAGGGACAAAGGGAAAACAAACAATCAGACAAGAAAAATTTAAAACTAGTTTTTAGCAAAATTGAAGCATAAAGCATGGGGGTAGAAATAAGGCATGGGAGGGGCACAAAAGACCAAGAAGATGGTGAGAAGGTGGTGGGAGAACCCTGGAGTAGATAACAATGTAAAATAAAATAAATAATATAATAAATAAAAAATATGTAAACACAATTAAAAGAAAGTGTTCATTATCAAAAAGACATTTAAATTACTTGCAGTGAGAACAGTCTAAAACCAAGTATCTCTACTCTCGAGCAGTAAAAATCTACTAAGAGATTGTATATGATCTTTCCAACAGACAAAAATAGGAATTGGTAAAGTCATGACTGAGTTTGTGTCTACTCTTCCTTGTCACTATCTCAGTTTTTGAATTATAGTTTCTATTAGCCCAATTATCTAGAAAATTCTTTTCTATAAATGCTGACTTGCCTATGTATTTTTTATTATAAACTGTTATCTTAATAAGTTTTTTAAAAAATAAATACTAAAATATTACTCATATGACCACAAATTCCAGCTAACAGATTTCCAATGAGCATCACTAATTAGCTATTAGATACAAGCAATATACATGGCATTGAAAGGCTATTGCATGTTCTTGACCCTCAAATAAGAAATATAAGAGGGCAACTACACCCAAAAATTTCAAATACTAACTAGTAAAGATTTATCAAATGAAATACTTTTTTTTAAAACTGAAATTATTAAGAATGAGTTTGTATTTATAATTGCAAGGACATGGAAGCAACCCGTATGTCCCAAAATGGATATGAATGGATGAAGACAATGTGGTATATATACATAATGGAATATTACTCATCAATTGAAAATGACAAACTTGATGATTTTTTGGTAACATGGATGTACCTAGAAGAGATACTAGCAGAAACAAGTCAGAAAGAAAAAGACAGAATCCAAATGGTTTCACTAATATATGGGGCATAGGAAAAATAAAAGGCCAGGAGGAAAAGTCATAACAAGGTAAAAAAACAAAATGAAGCTCATAACCTGGGGTAGGGGGATGAGGGAGGGAACAATCAGGGATGGGAGAGCCCCGGGGATTACAAAGATGTGAAATAAAGTATTTATTAAATTTAAAATAATGAGTTTGTAGAGGGGATATAAATCCCCTCCAGTTCCATCCATGTTGTCACAAATGACAAGGTTTCATTGTTTTTATAGCTGTGGAGTATTCCATTATGTATGTATATTACATCCTCTTTACGTATTCATTGTACAGTGGGCATTTAGATTATTTCCATACTTCACTGTTGTAAATAGTGTTGCAATGAAACAGGAACGCATATATCCCATTGAAGCAGTTTTTGCATTCTTGGGATAAATATGAACAAATGGCATTACTAAATCACATCTATTTTTAAAATTTTGAGGAACTTCTATACTAATTTTCAGAGGAGCTGAACCAGTCTATACTCTTACCAATAGTGTATGAAGGTTCATTTTTCTCCACCAACACTTGTTTCTGGAATTTTTGATATAGACCATTCTCATGGGTGTGAGGTGGTATCTCATTGTAGTTTTGATTTACATTTCCCTGATGATAAGTGATGTGAAAATTGGCCATCTGAATGTCTAGAGAAGTATCTATATAGCTTTCTGTCTAGTTTTGATTGGGTTGCTTTTGTTGTTGTTATGATAGCTCTTTTTGTCTTGGATATTAGCCCTTTATCAGAAGTAAAAATAACTTTTTCCTCTTCAGTGGGTGTCTTTTTGTTTCAATGATAGCTTTTTTTTTCACTTGAAAAAAAACTTTTATACTTTCATATAGTACCAATTATTTTTGTTTTTGTTTCCCTCGTTATTGGAGTCCACAAGACATCCCTGAAACCAAAGTCACAGTGTTTTCCCTATATTTTCTTCTATGCATCTTATGATTTCAAATCTTATATTCAAATTTAATCCACTTTGAATTAATATCTGTGGATGGTGTGAGTCATCTAGTTTAAATTTTTTGTATGTCACTGTCCAAAATAGTGCTTTGGGGAAATGCACTATTGTATACTTTTGGCTCTTTTGTTCTCTATTAACTGTCCATATAAGTGTGGGTTATTTCTGGGCTCTCAATTCTATTTTATTGGTGTTTGTGTTCATTTTATTCCAATACCATACTGTTTAATTTCTACAACCCTGTAGTATAGTTTAAAGTCTAGGAGAAAGATACATCCAGTCCTCATTTTATATAAGACTGATTATTGGGGGTCTTTTGCGGTTCCATATGAATTTCAATAATGTTTGCTTATTTCTTTGATGAATTTCATCAAAACTTTCTAATTTTTTGGATAAGATGGCAAGTTTGACAATGTTAATTTTTCTAATGCATGACCATGAAATATCTGTTCATTTCCTTGTGTTATCTTCTGTTTCTCTTAACACTATCTTACCTGGGCATGGTGGCACATGCCTGTACAAGTGGCAGCCTAGGAAGCCGCAGCCGGGGCCAGGATTGCGGTTCAAGTCCCGCTGGGGCACGTAGAGAGATCTAGTTCCCATAAAATGCCACCTAGCTGGGCGTGGTGGCATGCACCTGTAATCCCAGCTACCTGGGAAGCTGAGGCTGGGGATTGCTTGAGTCTGTAGTACCCCAGGCAACGTGAGCCTGCGGTGTAGTTCCACAGGCAAAAATAGTGAGACCTAGTCTCAAAAAAACAAAAAACAAACTACTATCTTATAGTTTTCATTGAGTAGGTTGTTCACCCCCTTTGTTAGGTATAATTATAGATCTTAAATATTTTTATGGTACTGTAAATGGAAGTTTTCTTTACTTCTTGCTCATTATTTACACATACAGGAATGCAACAGACTTTTCTATATTGGTTTTGTAGCCTGCCACTTACTACACTGATTGGTTTTACCAGCTTTTTTTTTTTTGTGTGGAGTATTTTTCTGTGTATAATATGTCATCTACAAATAGTGAGTTTTATTTCTTTTCCAATTCGGATTCCTTTTCTATCTCTTGTCCAGGTGGTCTAGCTTGGACTTCCCAATACTGAACAGTAGTGAGTGGACAGTCTTGTTGTATACCTGATCTTAGAGGAAAATCTTTCAGTTTTCACCATTCATTATGATACTGGCTATGGGTTTGGCATATATGATCTTTATGTTGAGGTATGTTCGATCCTCATTTTTCTAAGTCTCTATCATAAATGGATGCAGAGTCTCATCAAATGTCTTCTCTGCATCTGTTGACATGATCATAAAATTTTGTCTTTCTTTTTATTGATATTGTGAATTACATTGATTAACTTGCATATATGAAAGCATCCTTGCATCCCTGGGATAAATTCCACTTATTTATCATGCATGATTCTTTTAATATACTGTTGAATTTGGTTTATTAAAATTTTGTTGAGGGATTTTGCATTTACTACTGAAGAACTTTCTATTCCATCCACTAATATATGCTTACTAAAAGGAGTTAATTTTGTTCCTAAACTTGCTTACACTACTTGTATTTGTTTCTAAACTAATGCAATGACAATAAGAGAAAGAATGAGAATTATTTCTGTGTAAACTAAGTGGAAAACTGGTAAGTTTTTATAGAGGTTAATTATCAAAAATTTTGTCAAAGTATGTGTAGGTAAGGCAAATGCAAAAGTTTGGTAGTGACATATCATGCCAATCAAACCTAGATAGATTCTTGCCCTCAAGTTATTTTGCAAGGATCTTTAAATTCATTCTCAATTTTAAAGGAACTGAAACTAATATTTAATACTGTTTTGTTTGATGCAAAAAAGATAACTTGGAGTTCCCATCTCATACTCAAAGGATTTGGCTTATACAATAAGATAGAAAATGAATGTACATCTATGTGTTTTAAGTTGAAATAAAGGGTTCTTTACTTAAAGGGTAATTTTATAACATGGATAAAATAGGGAAAAACATTTCATCTAAGGGAAGCGTAGCAAGGATGTGTGTTTAGGAGACTCAAAAGTATCTGTGTACCTCACTTGGGATGTCTGTACATATGATAAAGTGGAGTAAGATTGAAGCCTGGAAATTTAGAGCCATAAATGCCTAGCAGAGGAATCTGAACTTCATTATCATAAGCAATGGGAAGCTATAGGAGGTTTGTCATCATGAGGACAGTGCAATATATGCTATAAAAGTAATGTCTTAGGAAAGATTAATTTACTTTAACATTAAAAATGAAAGTAAAAGAGAGCAAAACCAAGGGCAGAGTTGCCTCCAAGGAAACTACTAGCAAATATTAGAAGGAATGTTCTAAGTGGTGGTAGGCAATGAGTATAGGGAGGGAAAGAACAATACAAGTGATACAATAAAGGAAGAATCACGAGAAATGTTAGTCCCATCCTTTCCCCACTGTCTGTGCCCAGGATGATTCATAGTTCTCTGGAATGACTAAGCATTTCATTCTGCTTTCTAAAATCCTCATTCAGTTCCTGATTTTTCCTCTTTCCCAGAAATACTTGAAGGCAATCATAGTAACCTGCCAAATATGCCACTTCTTTGACCATAGCTGCAGTATGCTCTCCCATGGGATGCTCTGTTATCTGCTTTTATTCTTTGCAAAATATTCTCACTTATGTAAATGGAATACTTTTGGTGTTGTGTATGTGTGTCGGTGGGATGGGAGGGTGTGGAAAATACATAGGGTAAAAGCTATCATTGAAACCACTTTTAAGTATGTAAGTCATTGGTAATTAAGTACATTCACAATCTGTGGAACCATCAACACTATCCATTTCTAGTATCTCATCATTCCAAAGGGAATCTGTATTCATTATACAACATCATTCCTCTGTTTGCCATCCCCTGGTAATTTCTATTCTAATTTATGATGCCACCAATTTGCTTACTCTAGGTACTTTATAGAGTTGAATCATATACTATTTGCCCATTTGTGTATTTTTTTCCCACTTAGCATGTTTTCAAGGTTCATTCATGTTGTAGCATGTGTTAACATTTTATTCCTTTTTATGGCTAAACAGTATATCATTAAACATATCTATTACATTTGCTTATCCATTATCTGTTGGTGGACAAATGGGTTGTTTCTGTTTTGTGCCAATGTGAATAATGATGTTATAAACATTGGTGTAGAAGAATCCAAGAACTTTTTTTTATGCCTATCTCACTAAAACTTGACAATATCGATCTACTTGTGATGTAGATACAGCTATTATCTTCATTTGACAGGTAGGAATAAATAGGTAGAACAAGGTAAAGTCACATAGTTGGTAAGTGGAAAAACTAAGATACAGTTGCAGTAACACTTTTATTTTATGTGCACTATGGTGTGAAAAGAGGAAACACTGCTCTGTACCAGTGTGATGCAGCAAGAGGCAGAGGGACTGACTTGGGTTTCATCAGGGACAGGGGGACTGACAAAGGGTGATAAGATAATTGAGTTCAGGAGTAACCATAAACCATTATCAACAGCAAAGTGGGAATGATGTGCAAAAAATAAAGTGATGCAAAGGTATTAAAGTGGGAGAGAAAACTAGAATTCTAGCTCGGAAGCTCAGCAGTATTACGTGAATGAATTTTTTCAAATGGAGAAGATTGCAGAGAATTTAAGACAGATTAAAGAAGCAGAGATCAAGGTCATTAACAAAAGGCTCACAACATAAAAATAAGATGCCTAGAAAGACTAAATAGATAATGATGCAGATAAAGAAATTAATGGATTTTTTTTCTGGTGTAATTCAAAGATGTTACACTTTCTATGACAGTACTAAGCTTTTTGAAAAGAGCAGAAATTATCTATTTATATGAATAAAAAAGGATTGAGAATAGGAACATGCTTAGCTAGTGGTAGAGCTTTATTCATTAGAAAGAAAGCATTATTCTGAATGACATGCTACCTTGCTTGTCTCACTGTCTTTGAATCCTTTTTCAATTATTTGTAGTAGATGCTTTTTCTTCACCATAACTTCAGGATCAAAAACATAAAAAAGGCATTCCAGCATCTTTCGATACTTCCTTAAGAATAATTGAGACAAAAACGTTTGAGAATTGATTTCAAAAAAGCTTGACCATAGATAACTGTATTTTTGCTTGAATATACCCCATTTACATTGGACATTACAGTATCATTATTAAATCTCCCCCTCAGTGTGGAAATAAGGCTCAATAATGGTCACCCTAATCAAGTAATATGCATGGAAAGGAAATATTTACTAACAAGGCATGCTTTCAAGTGTAAACTCTTAAAATAAAAAACTTTTTTATAAACTGAAAATCAAACATTTATTTAAAAGTTCCCTATGGAACTTATTAACTTCTTACTCAGAATCATGCATGTCTTCACTGTCCAAAAACTTTCGGAATTTCTCTTCAAATTTGAGTCTCAGAATACGGTTGTTAACTTTAATGACACGTTTTACTTTCACTCCTGTGATACCATATGTTCTGAAGTCCCATGTACAAAAACGTGATAGAATTAATTCATAACAGGAATTAAACCTATATAGGAGTACAGAAAATATACTAAGAATAGATTTTTTTCCTTACAATGTTGAAGAACACAGAGTTACATATTAATGAAGGCTATCCCTCTTATTTTATGTTTTTACTAAATATATTGGATAGTAGCTCTGTTTGGGTTCATAGTAATTCAATCAATGAAAGAAACTAAACTTTGAAAAATAATGGTTTTAAAAAATTTATTATACATTTGTTCTGACTAAAGGATATGTTGGTTGGATAATCCTCCATTATTGAAATGAGACATATAGATGAAATTATGTATTATTGCATCTTTATGTTATGATTATATATTGCAAACATATATATATATAAAGCCATATATAGTATATGTATATACACACTAACTACAACATTTATTTCCATATTTGGTTTCTACCCAACTTGGCTGGATATACCCACTCTTGAACAATCAGCTGTCTGCTTGATATGTTCACCAATATATATAAGAGGCTTCTCAAGTTCACTCATTCAACACTTGCCTTAATCCTACTCCTTCTAAGTGTTCTTCATCTCAGTACATGGTACCATTATCTAACTGGTAACTTAGGTTAAAACTTCAGAAAAAACTGCTTCCTCTCTAACTCACCGATGTCTAATTCTTCAGCAAGACTGTTTGATCTTACATATAAAATACATCCTGAATATGATCCTATTACATCTTCAGAACTTTATTACTGTTATTATTCTAGTCCAAATTACCATCACCTTTTGGACTATAAACAATAACTTCAGAACTAGGGCTATGGAAGTGAAAGAGGTAGAGTCCCTGTTCTTCACAGAACCCATGTATCAAAATGGTCAAAAAAAAGAACAAGGCATAAATAAAATATCTCTAAATTGATGCATGCTTTGAAGAAATAATGACTTCAAGTGAGGAATGGAGTGAAGGCTGTTTAAAACAAGAGTTAGGTAAGACTTTTCAGAGAAGATATTTGAGCTAAGAACTGAGAATGGCCAGCAATGTGAAAATGGCAAGAAAATTTGCTCTCTACTGCCCTCACCTGGTCATGGTCACAATAATTGAAAGCCTGTCTTAAAGTATGGTGGAATTTTGATTATAGTAAGGTTTAAAAATAGATGAATTTGAAAAGGAAGCTAAGTGATTGTATCTGGGACACATTTGTGATAAGATACCTTGCCCTCACCTGCATAATCTTCCATGTCCTGAATATGGGTATGAGCTAAGATTAAAGATCTACCCACCTCAGTAATGTTTGAATTCCAAATTTAGAACATCTACCCTTTTCACTAACAAAAACTGGACCAGTGCAATAAGAAGCTACCAAATTACTCTACCAAGTGAGCTACCTAAACAAAAATAATCCAGAGGAGTACACAATCTAGTAACAGAGACTGATAGCATGTTGCAATCCAGATGAAGCTTTTAACTAGTTCAGAGGTCTGGCTAAACAGTCACAGCATCATCTAAAATTTACAATCTCACTAGTAAAGAGATCATTTTGGGGGCCTAAATCAGTCCAAGTCAGTCCTAAGTAACATGTCCTTGAACCACCGAAGCTCTCATTATTATTTTTTTATATACATGAATTATTATTGTTGTTAAAACTAGGGTTATGGGCATTTTGTTTAGATAAAGTTTCTTGTTATATAACACCAAGAGGGTAATAAAGAATTATCCTTGAGGGAAATCAAAAATATACATAATAAGACTCAAGGAAGATGGCATCAGAGGACGTATCCTACTTTGCTCTGGGGAGAACAAACTGAGAGAAATATAGATAGGTGCTGTACCCAGAGGATTGCGTGATATGGGATGATGAGCCTCATGACCACAGGGGACCAGCAATGACTGTGTGTGACAAGGGAGACACTAAAGAAATTCACACAGGGAAACAAAAGTGTGAGCAGGAAGAAACTTCTGTTGGGATGGAAACCAAGGATCATAGCTGTGCCTGGGGAGAGTAAAACTGCCTGTTGTTGATCTGACTGTAGGATATATGGGCAAGAGTGCAGTAGAGAGTCAGGCAATCAGGGGCCCAGTGAGGAAGACAAGGCTTAGAAAGGCATGATTCACTCCACCCATATCTGGAATAGGCAGCTACGGGGACCAAGGAAATATGTGAAGACATGTTGGAATGCACCACGAATGAGCTGAAAACCCAGCTTACTGACTGCAGAGGCATGGGTCTAAATCCAAAGAGAAGGGTTCATAGTGGTAACATAGGCATGAACCACACCCACATTCCCCAACTGCACCAATTACAGGCCCTTCCAGAACCCTCCACTACCCACAGAAGGCCCAATGACAGGTAAATTGTTCCTGATATGCAGTAGCATCTAAGAAAAGTAGAAACACTGTATCCTTAATATTCAGAAAGGAAACAATGGGGAATGAAAAACACAGCAAATGGAAAACTGGGTTTCCAGAGGAATGCTACCTCAGATAGAAAGACTAGTTCTCCAGACCCAATCACAAAGACCTAGAAGATATTTTCTTCCACAGATACAAAGTTCAGAATTGCAATGATATAGAAATTCAAAAAAATGGATGAAAACAGATCAACACAAAAGTTGATCAAAGGTAGACCAGGCAGGATACAAGTAATGTTCTGAGAACTAAAATTAACAAATAGCTTGAAACTGAAGCTTTAAAAAAGATAATAACAGATGTGCAGGATGTGAAAAAAATCAATAAAGGAGATAAAAATTCTGGAGAAAACTATGGCAGTAGAACAGGCCAAATGGAAGACTGACCAATAACTTTTGAAGATAATAATTCACAAAGAATCTAGATGGAAGAAGAAAGAGACCAAAAAAAAAAAGAAGAAGAAATACCAAGAACTATGCAGCCGTGAAAGGACAGGCAATGTGAAGATAGGTGTCTCTGATGGAGAATTTAAGGAAATGGGATTAGAGAATTTATTTAAAGAAATATTAGAGGAAAACGTCCTAATTCCAAAGAAGGAACAAAACATGCAAGTCCATGATGCTTAAAGAATATCAGGTTATCTAAACATAATGAGACTAGTAAAACTTCCAGGAGTTCAAGATGAAGAAAGAATATTGAAGCAGGCTGGAGGGAAGAAGTAGATAACCTATACAGTAACCCTGATCAGGCTTACAACCGGTTTCTCTAAATAAACACTGGAAACCTTTATATTTGAATTCTAGCCTTCTTCCAGTACTTTCTATTTAAGTGCTAAGGCACCGAATTTAAACATATTAACAAGAGAGAAAGTTTTTAAATAAAACAACTAGATATGTGGAACACAGCGATTTTAATTACTTTTGTAGTTATTTCTTTGCGTCCATAAACGATCAGAACTAAGTTGTCTAAACCTGTACTATTCTAAGAGTAAAAAACAGCCCTTGAAATCTATTTGCACATATTTCATTTCCTCCTTTAACCAGATCATTTATTCTTATTAAAAGCATATAAACAATTGCTAATACTCATCAAAATTGATCAAAGCTATCTAGTTAATTATTAGGATGATAAAGTTACCTAAATGGCTTTCTAGTTATTTTGCTTTTACATATGTATTTTTTTTACACTAATCTGCTTGTTTTGTAGCTGACTTAGCAATAAGTTAAAAGAAACATAAGTAACTAAAAAATTCAGTTTAGGTTGAACTAATATAAATGTAAGACTGAAAAACTTTTTGTCCCTGCAGAGACACCATTCAATTGCACTGGAAAAATCAAGGACTTTTCTTGTTTACATGGGAACTGGGATGAACACCTTTTGTGTCTTTGTACATAAAAATCAAGCATTGCGGTTAAGCAAGCAGGGGCGACTGCTGGGCAAATGAATGCACTGGTACAAAATAAAGTATTTCAAAAGCTCTCTTTCTTCTCTATGCAGAGCTTCTTATACTTTTCCACTAAAGTACCTCCAAGACCCCTCAGAAGTTTTTACTTTAGACTTGAATACAAGCTACCGCTTATAAAAAAAAAAAAAATCCAGGCTTCAAAAAGAAACTTACAATAATCACACATTCTTATTTCTAAAAAGTTCATGCAAATTTTGCATTTTATCCCATAAAAACTGCTTTATAGCTTTTTCTGTCTCCTAGTTTTTCTCCATATATCCAAGGTTTCAGTATGCTTCGAGGGCTTTGGTTCATTAGTAGGGTTCTCAGTTTTGATAAAATGATTGCAGGAATGTGAAAGTTACAATTAGAGATATTTTCCTATATGGTTTTCTTTTTCCTTCTGAGGATCACTCCCTTGGTTGGGACTCTAGTTGAGGCAACATAACTACTTCCTTTCTTCTATCAATACGTTTTGATTCTGAAGTATGGGTGCCTGTTTCCTGCTTCTGCTGCTAGTGGTTCTCTCTACTTTGTCAAAATGGGCTTTTCACTAAAAATCCTGGTTTCATTTTAGCCTTGCCTTACTTTATACACCCTGACTCCAGTTAGCTCTTTAGAACTGGCTTCAGTGTGGATCCCCAGGAAATTTGCCAGCAGCCTCCTCTGGTATTTGTAGCCTACTGTGGCCAAGCCTGCTTTGGCATTTCTTCTCTAATCCAGCGTCTCACACAATATTCAGAATCCAGTCCAGAAATAGAATAAACACAAAATTGACATCTGACCATAAACTTTTCTAAATTATATTCGGATTCTGAGTAAAGGGAAGTTAGGTAAGGAGCAATGAGATACCACTTGGATTTTCCAAGGTTAAGTTCATGGCAATGGTATAAAAAGGAAAATGTGTAAGTGATCAATTTTCTAGTGGATAGTTATTCCATATGAGAAGCATTTTGAAAATGGAACAGTGTCAATTTTATAACTTGATGTTTTGGTTGATGATCCTAAGCTCAAAAAAATAATTTTTAAAGCTGTAATTAAATTTGAGACAGATTTACCAATCATCAGATCGCGTGCCTTCTTCAAAGTGGATATTTCCCACAGTCTCCAACTCAATTAACAAGAATGGGATCAATAAACCATGACTTTTCTTCTTTTGTTTCACTTCAATACGATAAATTGCTTCAATTCTATTTAAGAAAAAAAATACATATGGCTATTCGAAAAATCAAAAAATCACAACATTAACATTCATGAAAATTTTTTTTAAGAAATGATAATGAAAATAAAGTCTGGTATTAAATCGAGACATAGCCTATTTTGATGATCAAAATCACCTCAAATTTTGTTAACTGTAAAATATGTGAAGGTTAGAGAACTATCCTGGCTCTGCCTTTTATAGTTCTTGATTCTTAACAAGTGTCAGCCTTTTTATGCCATAGTTTCTCAGTAAAATGGAAATATTAATACTACCTACACCTGAAAAGACATCTGGGCCATATTAGATGCAAAATAGATACAAGGCAAAGAGTTCTGCAAAATTAAGAACCCAGCTGCAAATGTTACTTAGTATTATCACAGGGAAAATAACTTATCCACATAAAGAAATTTCAAAAGTAATAATATTCACTAAACCTTCTTGCTGTTTATTTCTAGTTGATATGCAACCCAAATTTGTTCTTCATGGCTATAGACAAAGGTGCTTATACTTTGTCTGGTCTCCTCTCTGTGTTGTTTCTGCACCAGTGGCAGCTCAGATGTTTTCACTTTGTAGACACTGGAGTAGTGTAGTGACAGGAAATGATTCAAGGGAAGTTCACTATTCCTAATTAAGAACATAAACCAGTTTCAAACCAGTGATGCCTATCGTTGCTAGGAACTCAATTAGAGACACATTGCATATTTTACTTCATAATACAATTCTTTTTATTCCTGAAAAAGGGAACTGAGTTCAACTGATGGCCCAGAACATTCTTTCCACTCATGTTTCAAATTTGAACAACCAGACAATTCATTAAACATACTCATCAAGCTTATTGCTCCAGAATGTTACCCTTTCATTCAAGGCATTGAGTTTGGCCAGAATCTTCTGTTGAAGACTTGATTCTTCTGGGGCAGTTTCACAACTCTTTGACTTCTCAACCTCAGTTACTTTGTTGTTATTGGATCTGTCGTTGTGCCCTTTGCCAGAGCCCTTGATTTCAGCTAGTTCTCGTTCCAACTGTTAAATCAATATAACAGACAGCAAAAACAATGTTAGTGGAGTCTATTATTAAATATATGGTTAATTTAAATTGTGATAAAGTAAAATTCTACATAATAAATATGCTAGACTTTATGAAAACATGCCAAACCTACGATTGTAACTTTGGAACAAGTTTGGTCAGCCAGTTTCTCTGGATCAAATGAAAAACAATATTGAATTTCTTAGTTGAAAGTGAGAAAAGCAGAGTAGGTTTTTAAATATTACTGAAGAGTTGACTTCTGTCACAGTCAAAGTAAAATCATATATTCTACTTTTGGCTTAAATGAAAAACTTGAAATAATCATTATTACACTACTTTTTGGTGTTTTTTCAACTACTTTTTTATTCTGATAAAAATTAGCATTAAAACACATATAGCATTATGCAGGGATGCATATTTATTTTTCTTCTGCTTCAGACTCATATGATTTAAATATTTTTTGGATATTTGGGGTTTCTTTTTGCTCCTAATGAGTATTTTTGCACTCATTTGTATTTTTTAAAATAGTTCACTAAATACAACTTATCTTAATTATTATGATTTGGAGCTACAGGTTGTTTGCCTTGCCCCTTATCCCTGCCTTAGAGTATTCAAGATGTGTTGTACATGGATAAATTTATCTAAATAGAAATTTACTAATTATCTATACTCCCAATCTATCATGATCATATCCAACTGTAAAAGAAGAAAAACATATAAGCATATTTACTAACATGTCTGTAGTTTACCTACTCTATAACTGTTATTTTTTAATTGAGGTAACACTGCACTATAACATGCAAGTTACAGGTGTCCAACATTAAAAACAAACATGTATAATTTCCTTAAGTTCATCACTGAAAAAGATCAGTTCTATCCTTCACCACACATTTGACTCCTTTTAAGATATTTACCTACTTCCCTTTCACCGTCCATCCTGCTAACCACTAATTAGTCTTATAGTTGTTGCAACATATTTCATGTATGTATTCATATAGAAAAATGGTAGACATAAAATGATTTCCATATACTGTTTAATTTTTTTATTCGAATAAAGTTTTGTTAATGTTTCACTTAAAGAATATCTTTCTGATTATATTATTGATTAAAATCTATTTCTTATATATATTTTTAAATATAGACAAATATGCTTTTATTTTTACTCTGGGGTTTTAAAACTGAATTAATTCAATCAAACAGGATTCTGTTTTCAAACATAAAGGATAAAATTCAAAGAGGAAAAAAACAAAAATCCACACCTCATGAATGTTTTCTTGTTTGTTCTATCAGTAACATACTCTCTCAGGAAATCTCTTCATTTCCCAGATGAGAATAAAAAAGGTGAGACACCACGAAGTTAAGTCACTTCCTTAAGTCACATATTAGTTGCAGAGGTCAACTGGATCCTTGGGATGGACTTTAGTCTAGAGTACTTGTTCTATTTATTGTTAAATACAATACAGCTATTGTTTATTCCTATTGTCCATGGACTGGTATCTTAAATTACTATACACTAGCTATTGGCATGTCAAATTAGGAGCATGGATTTCTTTATTAAGTGAAAAAAACACCATTTTCTGGAAGTGTATGGTTTTTAAAAATCAGTTGCTTAGCTCAGTTAGTATATACAAAGTAACAGGCTTTTCTGTAAGGCTCTACCTTTCTTGGTAACTGCAATACTTTTTTTAAATGTAAGAGCCATTGTTTTTTTTTTTTAATTTAAAATTTTCAAAATTTGCATATATGTGTATTTATATTTATATTACATTATTGCATTATTGTGTACTCTGGGGCTTTCCCATTTCGCTACCACCTGTTAATCATCCTGATCTTTTGTGTCCTTCGCCTCCCCTCCTTCTTCCCCCTCCTCCTCTCTTGCTCCATTGTTCAGTCCCATTGGTTGTTTTTATTAAAATCTATTTATTTTATAAAGAGCATTTTAAACATTGAAAAGATTTACTTTTTAGTGGCTATGTACTATTCTCTCATGAAAATGAATAATTCTCTTGTTTAGTTTTCATATTATCGTTGTCTGTGTGGTGACATTCTTATATATAAACATATGAGCACTTTTATACTGTTAATACTTATGATCCAAATTACACTCCCATCAGCAGTGTAAGAGTGTCACGCTTGCCTTCCCTTCATATGTGTAAATACTACCAAGTGTTATGACTTGACATTTTTTAGGTAAAATGATTTCATTTATATTCATTCACCTTGGAAATGATCAGGTTGATCATTTCTCTTTTTTCAAATGTTTATTAGTTTCTTTTTATTTCTTCTTTTTATAAAAAACAATTTATGTAATTTGCTCAATTTTTATATTTGCACATTTTGATTTTTGAGAATGTTTATCATGCCTGTCCATCATAGTTATTGAAAATATTTTTTTCTAATTTGTAATTTTTCCTTACTTTCATTAATAATGCTTTTTCATATAAAATAATTTTACTTGTTTTTCCTTTTGCAAAAAGATCTACATTCTGCTCCTTTGTGATTTCTAGTATTTCTTCTATTTGGTAGGCTAAGTACAGTTAAATGTACTGGTCTCTGTATTACTTTGTCTTTTTATGATTTTATCTTTACACTTAGTTTTCCCCCACTAATATTTACTTTTGATAAAGTATAAACTAAAGATTCGATTCCCCCATTCCTAAACAATATTATTTTTCTAACACAATTTGTTGAATAGTTATATTTTCATATCTTTTAAAAAACAGTGTTATTACATATACAAGGTTCTGTTTTGAAGTTAATAATTAATTTTACCGACTATGCTTTTAATAAACAAAATCTACAAAAGCACACATTAATATAATTTTGAAAGTATAGTTTGATTTAAAGTTCCTACCATCTTATATACCATAATAGTATTCATAAAAAGATGTCTAGCACTTTAGAAAAGAAATGAATTTTGAGCACAACCTGCTGGTGTTTAATGAAAATGCAGCTTAATAGATCTCTAGAACTCTTGGAATTTATACTAAATTACATAACTTTTAAGACATAAATTAATAAGTCTATGTTTTTCTCAGTTGCGGATTTTTAAAGCACTTAGTTAAGCAGGCTTAGTTTAGCAGCTATAATCAAAACATTTTAGAGGCAAACTTGAAACTCAATATTCATAAAAAATTAAAACATATGAGCACTTAAAAGATAAATGCTGTCTTATCTGCCAGTTATGAGAAGATAACATCTTACATTTTTTTTCAGAAAGCTGAATAGTTTTATTCGTTCTTCTGGCAACTTCTGTAATTTGCATTTTCGATCATTCAGTTTTTCAAGGTCTTCATTAAGATATCGCTTAACAGTTTTTATACGCATATTGTAATACATTATTTTTTTTATTGCTGTGGTCTGAAAGTGAGAAAAAATAACAAAACTAACCTCTAATGGTATTTTAATTAGAGTATCATTCTATCTAAAAATTTGAAAAGTTTTGAATAACTAATGAATTCACATTTCAAAAATCATTAAAAGGTATAAAGTAGAAAGTCTATTTCCTCCACGATTTTCTGTCTAGTTTCCTCATCTTGCATAGATAATCATTAATTTTGGTTTCTAGTATGAGAGAGAGAGAGAGAGAGAGCGAGAGAGAAAACTGTGATAATATACTATTCCTAAAATCTTTTAAAGCTATTTAAGGTGACATACAATAAAAAAGAGTTATTAATCAGTATCTTAAAATTCTTATTGTTTGAGAATATATACTAAGATTTTGAGAAGTAGGGAAGATGATCTTATAAATTATTATAAGTGTATATAGTAAATAAGCTTTGCTGTCTGACTATATTGGTGTTCTGTGTTGGAGCTTGTAGGAATTGACGTCAGAAGCATTTTCAATGACTGGTGGGATTACTTGTTTGCCATTAATTTTTAAGTTAGACTAATTATAATGCTAAATTCAGTTGCATGTTTGACATAAAACAAAATTTGACTCATTTGCTTCTTTAGTAGGCAATAAATGAATAAAAGAATTAAAAGTTAGAAACAGAAATATGTTTAACTAGTTTCATCGAGATGATTTTTCTAATACCCAGTGGACTTTTATGACTCATATAATACTAAAATGGGCTTTCATGCCCATTAATTCCTGGATCCCCACAATAATGCTGTGAAGGACATGTCCTCTTTTCATCATCCCTGGGATAAAACTGAAGTTTTGCCGGGCACGGTGGCTCGTGCCTGTAAGCTTCAGCCTATGAAGCAGCCGGGGCTAGGGATCGCGGTTTGAGTCCCGCCTGGGACCCATAGCGAGACCTAATTCCAAAAAATAGCTGGGTGTGGTGGCGCGCGCCTGTAATCCTAGCTACTTGGGAAGCTGAGGCTGAGGACTGCTTGAGTCTGTGGTACCCCAGGCAACGAGAGCCTGCGGTTCCATGGGCAAAAATAGAAGACCTAGTCTCAAAAAAAAAACCAAAAAACAAAAAAAACAAACACCAAAAAACAAACAAAAACTAAAGTTTTGAGGAGAGTCAGGCCTTGCCTAAGTGACAGGGAATAATAGGTGAAAGCAGGGCATGCATCCAAGTCTTCTGGCAGGAATCCTGTGTTCTTCCCTCTCTCCAAGCTGACTCCCTACTGATCCTCCAAGTAGGTTCTGACTTCACTTGCCACTTGTAGTTTGTACAAACTACAAATGGGTGAAATTTTAAAGAATCAGTAGTTTGGTCAATATTTTATTTTAAAGAATCAATAGTAGTCTGTTCAAAATTAGAGAAGTGCTACAAACTGGCACAATGTGTCTTCCTGTGAATGATAATGAGGAAAGCATTTTGGAAATTTATATGTAATCATTAAATTAAAAATAACTTGAATTTAAATAGTTAAGAAAAATCACCTCGATTCTGGATCAGAATTTGAGCTATTTTATATATCATATTTGTGTCTTAAAGGGTAAAGAAAGGAAAAATGCCTGATAGTAGAAAAACATATAATCACATAATTTAAGACAAGATAACATTAATTGTATAACAATTAAGGAATTCCTTATTTTGTTCTTCAAACTATACTAGCCCTGACATAAACAAGACTAAACCAAATGCATGAGAGTCTCAGAATGTTCAAAAGAACATCTGAAGTCTTAGGTTCTCCCCAGTCTCTAATGTTAAAAGTGACACCCACACTTGGTGATTCATCTAGTCCACAGCTTTCAGTGCCATCTTTATACTTCAGTTCCCAATTATCTCCAACCCAGGCAACTCTTTCAAATGGAGACTTATATATCCATGTATTTATTGAATATCTACTCTTGGGTGTTCAAAAACTATTGAAATTTTATATGTTTAAACTGTGATTCATCTTGTAGGTCTGGTCTTCTCATAGTCTTTCTCATCTTATCAAAAAGCAACTCTTTCCTTCAGCTGCTTGGGCCAAAATTTTATAATTACTCTCTACTTCTTTCCTTTGAACTCATATCTAATCTATCAGCAAATCCGGATGGATTCCACCTTCTGACATTTACTATCACAATATGACTACTACTTGTCATCGTTTTTACTAATATCCTCTATCAAACCAATATCTCTCATCCAAGTTACTGGAATCTAAGGAAACTAGTCTTTCTTCTAACACCTTTCTCCTCTAATTTTCTATTTTTAATCCATTAGACAAAATAAAAATCTTTAAAGGATGTCATTTTGTCCCTCCTCTGCTCAAAGTTTTCCAGCGACCACCATCCCACTCAAAAGCCAAGTCCTTACAACATTCTCCAGACTCATATGATCTGCCTACCACTCCTGTCTTCATTTCTTATGTTTTCACCCTCAAATACCTCCAGCCACATTCCTTTTTGTCTTCTAAATGAAAAATGCTCCTGTCTCCAGGTCTTCGCATGTGCTTGTCCTTGAAAAGACCCCTCATCTTACAGCTCTTTAGAAGTGTCAGCTTAGAAAACCTTTCCTAACAAGTCTAGTAAACTACCCAACATCCTTTTTTCTGTCCCTACCAATAATCCTTTTTCCTTCACCCTTGTTTTACTTTTCTCCATCTCACATACTACTTGTCTATATTCATTTAGTTGCTTAATATCTATGTTCTCTCACTAGTATGTAAGCTCTCAGAGATCAGTGATTTGCCTCGTGAGGTGTCACGTACATATATTTCACATTCTAGGCAAAAAACATTTCACTGACTTTATAAATGAATGAACCAATAAGGAAAGTTCTTTATACATTTTAAATGTTTTTCTAATATTTTACCTTCTGGTACTATGATCAAAATTCAGATTCTAGTACTACTATTAATTTTTGTATATATAAAATATCAAACTTACTGGGGCAAAAGAAGAATTGGTGACAACAGATATACTACCTACTATATATGGATAGAGTCAGAAAGATGCAGTTAATGAATTAAACTTTAAGTCACAGAAAACTGATTAGGAATATACTTACATCAGCCAGTTCCTTGATCTGCTTTGATGACACATCAAATGTGTCAAGTCTCTCAAGGTAAGGCAAGTGATACAACACATGTGTAGAATAATTACACAGCAGACAAACTGGATTGGTTTTATACTGAGGATCATTCAGACACAAATCCTTTAAGTGACGCAGTCTGGTTAAGTTAGTTAGATCCTAAAATAACAACAACAGCAGCAGCATCCAATCAATTAATTGCTACAGTACATTTCTGAAGTAGGCATTTGAAAACTTAAGCTCATTCACATTTCACATAATACATTTTAACAATGTTGAATTATGTTAAAGTGATTTAGATGGATAAAATGTCTTTCTACACTGAAAAACATACTAATACATGAAGATCAATAATAATTAAACTGAACTCTACATGACTATGTAATTTAGGTACAAAAAGCGAAAGAATATTCACTAAATCATTCATTCCAAATAGAACTCTGGAGTCAGTCATGTGAGTACATTTACTCATAGGACAGTGTTCTGTCCTCTGCACGGCCTCTTTGTTAACAATGGCCTCCCCATCCCCACATTGTACCGCAGATTGCCAACTTCTTTCACTGCCATTCCCCACACTGACCCACGAGAAGCACCCCTCACCAATTTCGTTGGCCTCCAGATCTGCTCTTCTCAGCCAAGGCAGTGGGATTCCTATTCAATCACGATTGAATTCCCTAGTTTTAGTTTTCTTTTTTATTTTTCTGTGAATGCTCTTTCCTTCTATTAAGTTCAACTGAAACCTAGTTTTCTGAATCCTTCATTTCCTCAAAACCTAGAGAGGAGAGAGGTTGTAATGTACTCTCAAATGTTTCTCCTTAGCATCTTTTATCATGAAATTAAAAGTGATTGCTTACCATCTTACTTTATTTGGCATATGGCCCTTGTTTAATTCTTCAGTTCTGTCTATTCTGGTATAAACCCTAACATTTATGTTTTAGCCATACTGAACAACTTAGGGTTCCAGAATGTCCCAGGCTGTATCTTATCTTCACTTATGCTGCTTCCTTGTAGTAGACTGAACATCATTCCAAATTTACTTCTTAATCTGTCAAGACTCAACCTAGGTATCATCTTCTCTGGGAACCTTGTTTCATCTCCTAAGCTTAAGATAGCTGCTCCTCCTATAAGTTCTTAGCAACTGGGCTACTTTTGTGGTAGACTTTATCATACTTTATTGCCAATTGCTTGTATATCCACAGTCTATAAGGTTTATATGGGCTTCAACCCTCCCTCTATATAAGAATGGTGGTTACATTTTTTCAATGTTGTAAAAAAAAAAATTTTTTTTTTTACAACAGAGGCCATTATGGTCCACCAAGTCAGAAATATTTTCTATTTAGCCTTTTATAGAAAAAAAATTCTCAGTTCCTGAGAGTAGGGTTTGTATCCTGTTTAACACTGCATTTTTAGCACTCAGATTGACAGCACAAGAAGTAATAAATAAATGTGAATTTAACTGAGTGATTATTACTTTCTAACAACCTCCTAGATGTTCTCACATCATCCTCAATGCTAGAAAGGGTAGAAGAGCTCGGTAGGTAGTGCCCAGTGTGGAAAGGTACTATGATAGCGTTGGACTTGATAGGATGCAATGTTTCTCATCACCACTAGAATGGCATCATTTTAAGGTGGGAGGAAAGGTTTGAGATAAAAATTAAGAATAACAGTGTTGGTCTGGGCACAGTGGTGTGTGCCTGTAAGCGGTAGCCTAGGAAGCCACAGCAGGGACCAGGGATTGTAGTTCGAGTCCCACTCGGGGCAATGTAGCGAGACCTAGTTCCAAAAACAATAGCTGGGTGTGATGGCACATGCTTGTAATCCCAGCTACTTGGGAAGCTGAGGCTGGGGATTGCTTGAGTCTGTGGTACCCTGGGCAATGTGAGCCTGTGGTTCCATGGGCAAAAATAGTGAGACTAGTCTCAAAAAAAAAAAGAATAACAATCTTTCAAGAACATTCCTATTATGATAGTAGCAGAAAATCCTGGGAAGATTTTAATATTTTATGAGAAATTGCCAGCTTAAGATACAGAGTAAAAACCTTTTTAATACTGTCAAACAATTAATTTTTACAATATTTCTATTTTATCTGCATTTTTAGATAAGATTAAAATAGATTAGAATGCTAGCATATGTACTAAGTGCTTACTGTGTGCTAGATATTATTTTAAAGGTTTTACATGATCATTTCATTTAGACTTCAAGTTACCACCATATTATACTACTCCTGGTTTGTGGCAGTGTGAGAATTGCTAGATCGTTTTGATTAGCAACCTATTCTCATAACCACCATAAGACTGCCAAGGCTGGCCAGGGTAAGATAAACTTCTACATGGTCTCTTGGCAGGGAAATCCTTTATCCTTCTAGCATTATGTATGTGTCTTCTCCAGCTTCAAGTCATGATTCTCTTCCTTGCTTTATTCCAGTTAAACAAGCTTTCTAATTTTTTGAATTTGTCAAGGACCCTTTTCCACTTATATCCTTCTTACTTTTGCCTACAATACTCTTTCCCAAATCAACCCTTACTCATGCCTCATAGTTTAACTTACATGTTACCTCCTTACAGATGTCTTATCTGCACCTCCCAAACAAGTTGCCCTTTTATATGTTCCCACACCAAGCTAAATTTATCTTTCATAGGTCCTGGTGATCTCTTTTCAATCCTAGCATAAAGCTCTGACACATCTCACATTATTTTCTTGGAACGGATTCTTAGAAGGGCAATCTATTTG
Source organism: Uropsilus gracilis (assembly GCA_004024945.1). Lineage (NCBI taxonomy): Eukaryota > Metazoa > Chordata > Mammalia > Eulipotyphla > Talpidae > Uropsilus > Uropsilus gracilis. The sequence continues at coordinate 55,503 of PVHY01008662.1, forward strand.
ATAGGCCAAAGGATAGATACCTTTTTTAAAAGACTTGGTACATTACATGCTTCTAAATGTTTTCTAGAAAAGCTGTCAATTTAAACTTCTAAATATCCATCTTGTTCCAGAGTTGTTAACACAGAATATTATGTTTATAAAAATCTTGAATACTTAAATATAATCAGGTAAAAGCTATATTGTTTTAATTTGCATTTTATTCATTCTCTTTGAGGCTGAAAATTCTTTTATAAATGAATGGCCATGGAGATTTAAATTCCATGAACTACCTGTTCATTTGTCCCTTCTTTCCTGGGTATTTTAAAGTATTTTTTTCTAGTGGATTAAAAGAGCTCTCTTCATTATAAGGGTATTCACTCTTAGCTTACTATATTCCCTGGAAACAAAATTTACAAGGCTTTTTTTTCTTATTAATTTCATGATGTGTCTAATATACCAAAGACTATAGAAATGTTTTCTATGTCGCTAGTTTGACTTGAAGACTTAGAATATCTTAAACAGGCAGAACTAAAGGACTAATCTCTCTGTCTCTGTCACTCTGTCTCTGATAAATAAGCAAACATATTTTTTTAAAGGAGCAGGTTGGTCTGTGTAGAACACAGTGATAGTAATCAAAGGGTAAACACAGGGTGACCTTTTAAGAGACCCCTTCAGTTACACTGGTTAGCTATACCAGTATCTTGAATCAGGTTAGTAGAATGATACAAGTGGTAAGAAATGGTCAGGCTTGGACATTCTGAAAGTGGAGCCCACTTTCAGAATTTGCTGGTGGACTGAATACAGGGAATGAAGGAACAAGAGAAGCCTTAAAATGACTCTAAAAACATTCTGGCTAAAGCTAATGGAAGGTTGGAGATTCATTTAGAAAGGTGGAGAAGGTTTGATGGAGAGGAGAGGGTTTGAGAGGGTTTGATGGGAGGAGAGGGTTTGATGGAGAGGAAATCCTTTTGGGTTAGGATAGGATATGTCCATAGTTCTGGGGAGTTGTAAGGAAAAGTAGAGGTACCAACTTAGGAGTAAAATGTGGGTAAAGGTTTTAAAACCATAAGGCATGATGAAATTAATTAAAAAAACCCAGGCCTAACCTATGGAAATCCATTTTCTTATATGCTAGAAGAAGAAAAAAAAAACCAAAAAACCCAGAATATTAAAAAGGTGAAAACAGAGAGCTTGAAAGCTGTCATATTTATTTGTTTAGTTTTCACAGTGTTAGATCATTACAGCCAATTTATTCGGCTGATTCTAAAATTTCCAGGAGGTTAGGCAAGTCCAGCATAATTCCTTAAAGGTGCTAACGTTCATTTTCTGCAACAAGATGGTTGATGATCTGAATTGATAAATAATGAGTTGTTCCACTTCAACATACCTTGAAAGAACATAACTGGTTACCAGAAAGGTTTAATATTTCCAGTTGTTCATTGGGATCAAGGCACCGACCTTTAATTTTAAAAACAAAAGAAAGAAAAATTAAATTTCTGGCAATACCTCCTGTTCATAGCCTATCATATTTCTGAGTTGTGTATGGTCATTTTTGTATATAAAAAGACTAAGAGCAATAATGTGTAACTAACAACCACTGATTAATGGGTTACAGTCTCTTGTCTGACAGTCACTGATTTAGAAACGCTTTGTAAAGATGTACAAAAATAGTTTAAAAGACTCTGAGTGTACTTTATACACTGATAAAAAAAATGATAGCATTATTTCAAACTCTAAGCAAAAGAATACATACCAATGCTGCTTATTAGATTTCCAGCAAGGTTGAGATCATGCAAATTCTTCAATGTGTGCAAGCCCTAAAAATTCAGACAACATATAATTTAGGGGAAAAAATCATTATACTTTATATTTATAAATCATCTGATCCATCTGATTAATTCTCTGGGTTTCATGAACACCAAATGCTGTGCACTGAATAAACATAGAAGTAGTGGGTGCCTCTGTGAAGCCATCTTTGTTACTCTATACTGAACCTAGAGAATAATTGGAGGAATAAAATGGAGTGGAATGGAGGGAAAAACAGGAAGAGGAGGAGGGAAAAAAGACATCACACAGAGTGTATTTATAACCTTAGGCAAATATTTTGTGTGTGTGTGTGTGTGTGTGTGTGTGTGTGTAACTTCCCTAAATCTATTAATCTCCTAAGAAGAAAAAACACTTTGCCTTTCAGATTTGGTGGGAAGAAAATGATCTATACAATATTTTCCATACATTATGGAATGTTATATAAATTGTATATAAATAAATTATATATAAATATATACTAATTTTATATAAATACATAGCACTTGCTATATAGATAATATATATTTATATATAGCTATCTATAGATAGATAGCAGAGGCCATTATGGTTCACCAAGCCTATCTACAGATATCTATCTATAGGTAGATAGCTATATATATTTTTATATATAGAGATATACTATATATATTAATTTTGCCAATGATAACTAAACTATAAACTAGTCATGAATATTTGGCCCTTTAACCATAATATGATACTGGATGTTGTGGCTTAAACTACTCAGTAATAATTGGTTTTACATATAAATTAGTGAAATTATCTTACCTCAATATTTGTAATTACATTGTGGTTTAGCCAAAGAACCTCCAACCTTAATAATTTCTCTAAATTTTCTATTTTGGAAATTTTATTATAATATAAATATAGTTTTTCTAAATTTCTACATTCTTGAAGACCTCCAATTTCCTATAAAAAAAAGGAGAAAGGCTGAATAGTGTTAGCTCATATTTTGCCATTAATTCCTCTAGTAAGGTAGATTTAAGTATACTTTCTTTTTTTAAAAAAAATCACATTTAATTGTGAAATCACTAATGAACTATAGTTTTTAAAGACTACCTGAATACAAAAACCCATCTACCTAAATACAATTATATTTAATTTTCATATTCTCTTAAAATGTAATCACTATACCTATTTTTATATGGTAATTGGTATAATAGCTACACAGTTTTGTGCTTTTTTTAAACTTAAGATCATGTAAAATACTTGCATAATCTTTATAACATTTGCTATAAAATATTTCATTATGTTTATCATGACTTTCTTAAAAACCTTATTTAGCATATTTATGCTTCAAAATTTTAACTATCATAAATAATACCACAACAAATAACTTCACACATACGGTTGTTTTCTACTGTTGAATTAATTCTTAGGATAAAATCTTAGAGTCATGGTTGCTGAATCAAAACATGTATTTTTCTTTGGCTTTTTAAAACACTGCTTTTCAATATAAGCATAACTTTCATATAATCAATAGTGTCTAAATGAACCTGTCTCATTACTAAGAAGCACTGTTTTATTTGCAATAATTTGGTTACTAAAAAAATGTCTGCTTCTACTTTATTTCTGTTTTCTACTTTTCTACAAAGTAGAAAAGTTAGAATCTAATTCTAACTTTGCCCACTAGTGGTTTTTTTCCTGTAAAGGGTTTTGTTGCAATCCACCTTGCAACAATTTATCTGTTTTAATAATAATTTATATGATTTGATTGTTTTGATCCATGTTGCATGAACAGATCCATTTATCTGTTTTGATCCATGTTGCATGAACATATTTTAATGAGTTATTTTTTCGAAGTCAAATAGTTCAGCATAAAATACTTTATGTAAGAGTATTTGTTTAGGCTTACCTCTAAGCAGCATTCAGCAATCCAGAGTTCTTTAAGTTGTGAGCAAGTCTCCAACCCTGAAATTTCTTTTATATCTTGAGCAACAATTGTGAGACTTGTTAAATTAGGAAATAATGATAATCCAACTATACAGGGATACCCTGAGAAAAACATCTCTAGTTTTGAAGTATCTGATCCTTCTTGTCCAATCATCTCATAAGATAAACCATTGCGTAAACACTGTTTTCAAAAAGAAATTGAATTAATATCTATTTAAAATAATCAACATTTTATTTTACTATTAAAAATAATAAATTATCACTTGCACATGGGAAAGTTTTAGCATATACTTTCAAAGGTCATTGGATAGAAGAAATTTCTAGGTAGGCTCCAGAAAGAAATGTAAAAATGTTCCCTTTAATATTCTTACAAGTTAATTGAAAAGAAATTTGATTTTGACTCACCAGTTCTTTAACTATCTCTTCTTGATTTAGGTTTCCACATTCAATCATCTTCCATAAAAATATAGGTCATAATAATATATCTGTTAAAGAAAATGAAAAGCTGAAATAAATGAGTAATGTCTTTTCAAGTCAAAGGGGACCTTAAAGCAACATAAGTGCAACAACCTACCTATGATTTTCACATGTACATAATCAAGTACCTATCTGGACCCCCCCAAAATCTAATCTGCCTCTGAAGTATTCTAATTGAAAATTGTATTTGCTTCTGAATTAAATTCTCTCTCTCCATAATTCCTCCCTATTTGTTTCCAGTCTACATTTTGAGTTCAAGTAAAACAAGTTTAATTTTTCCTGCACTGTAAGCCTTGAAGATCAATGTCATTTCTATACTACAGTTTTACACCTTGACCCTAGTCCATATCTTTTAGTTCTCTCAATAGAAATGCCCCTGTTTCCTTCCTTTGACCAGGGTTAGTTTATCCTTTATTATACCATAGTGTTTGAAACTGAACACCAAGCACACAGATTAATGATGTGCTTGGCCTGGTGATAAATGTTTATAAAAAATGATTAGCACATTTTCTTGTTTTAGACGACATGAACTGCTGATACCAAAAATTTCAGTAAAATTTAACCTAGTTTTTGTACTCTTCATTAAATATATGAATACTGGTTTTAATTTGATGACATGAAAAAGATGTAGAAACAATATGTATTGTGTATATTGTGATGTGGAAACAGTGTAGGTTTTGAGCCCTTTTTTGCAATAACTCACAGATATGTATGTATACATATATGTATCTATACATAAAGTAATATGCTATATA